>JANCYU010000030.1:0-233316 GCA_026122205.1 Galdieria yellowstonensis | reverse complement strand
AATAAACCCTAATAAACCCTAATAAACCCTAATAAACCCTAATAAACCCTAATAAACCCTAATAAACCCTAATAAACCCTAATAAACCCTAATAAACCCTAATAAACCCTAATAAACCCTAATAAACCCTAATAAACCCTAAATAAACCCTAATAAACCCTAATAAACCCTAATAAACCCTAATAAACCCTAAATAAACCCTAATAAACCCTAATAAACCCTAATAAACCCTAATAAACCCTAAATAAACCCTAATAAACCCTAATAAACCCTAATAAACCCTAAATAAACCCTAAATAAACCCTAATAAACCCTAATAAACCCTAATAAACCCTAATAAACCCTAAATAAACCCTAATAAACCCTAATAAACCCTAATAAACCCTAATAAACCCTAATAAACCCTTATAAACCCTAATAAACCCTAATAAACCCTAATAAACCCTAATAAACCCTAATAAACCTAAGAGAACCTAAGAGAACCTAAGAGAACCTAGGAAGACCTAATAAAAACTAACAACTTTGTAGAACTGTTAGTCTCTTACCCACCTTCCAAACACATCAATCTGATGACGTCGTAAAAATAATTATTACTGTTCTAAGTGTGCCTGTTTCAACTTTGTCGCAGGTGCTTGCTGCTCTATCTGTCTAAGCCAGCTTTATTTTTCCAGCCCAATTAAACTTGATGCATTAAAGTTGCACTATTTCTTAGTATTTTAGTGGTATCTCTTAAACTCTTATGTGATGCTCTTTCTTAAAGAATTGCCGTTATTTATTTTTTTGCTTGCTTTCATTGCAATACAGTTACTGTAATGGCAAGTGATCATTAGATCTCTTTATTACAATTTGACCACTTTGAGACGATGTAGCTTCTTTAGCGTGGTATGTATCTTGACTATTGTAAAGATTTTGTACCCAACGCTGTCCTAGGTTAGTAAAGGCGGTTGCAGTGTCATTTCGCTTGGATACCCATTGATGCTTGTCTCGATCGTGGAATTTCTCGTCTAAACTTTACTAAATTGGCTAGGTGAATGGACCTCTTCGTCAATGTGTTTTAACTATTCGCGGCGATAGCAGCTTCCTTCTGTTGTGTTTTATTAACTATATAGTGTAACCGTTTAGATAGCACTTTTACCTTAATTCTAAATATGTTACTAGAGTTGCAGTGTCAAAGTATCATTGGTTGTTTCGTAAGTAGCACCAGGAGCTAGTTGAGCCTAAACAATTCAAATCCATTGCAGCAAATCGTTGGGACGATTGCCGTTACTGTTGCTTTTTTGTCAGGTGAATATGTTCCAAAGCCCATATTGTCATTTAATCATTATGCCTCTTTATTTCGAGTCGACAACTCTGAAATGTCGTGCAATAATCGTGATGTAATTAAAAAAGTGCCTTGATAATATTTAGTGTTCCATGCTTTACTTCGTTGTATACTATAATGGTTACTGTATCGTAAGTTGGTTTATTGCCAACAACGTCCAATGAGAAGGTACTGCTGATCGTTTTTGCATGATTGAACTAGTACAGTTCAATGTATCTTTTTTGTCGTGCTTTTGAAAAATTTGCATTTACGCTACACCAATTGTTATGTTTTTATAATATGTGCAGGGTTCCATTTCTATAATTTAATTTGAATATTATTTTTACTGGAGCACAAGCATATCAAATGAAAAAAGTGACATTGGTTGAGTAATGGCTTACACGAAGAAGAAGTAAGGTCTCTAAACAGTTGTCATCAATTGTTAGAGTTGGTTGAGAGGTTTCCATTATGATGGCTTATTTTGGTCATTATGATGCATTACAATGCCTCTAGTGTCGGTGAAAGCTTCATTCTCCTTATTACAATTCCAGGACTCTGAAAAGCAATGAAGTAACCACGAATTGATTATAGTAAATCTTGGGTGCCCAACAGTGATGGATAAATGTAACTTATTGAGCCAACAGTTGCCAACAATCCTCACTTTGATTTTACCACTCTGGATTCATTCATGATTTGAGCTGCTGCAGTGCCTTGTAACTTTTGAGTGATGGTTTTCTGCTGAAAGGATCGCCATTATCGTTTGTTTCTGTAATTTTATTGTAGTACAATACCTCTAATGCCATGTACTCATTAGGCCTCGAAATTGCAAGTTGAAGACTATGTAACAACAAAACAGCCTTGGCATACTTTAAAATGTACTTTGACTACTGTTAAGCTTTTTGTGAAACACCATCCAAAACCGATAAAAGCTGTTGCAGTGTTCGTTCGTGGTGGATACCCACTGATGCTCGTCTCGCTTGTACAATTACTCATCTATACTTAACTGCATTGAATCAGTGCAAGGTACTTCTTCCCTAATGCGTTTTAACAATTTGTATCTATAGCAGCTTTCTTCTGTTGCGTTTTATAAACTATATAGCGTTAGCGGTTAGATATCATTCTTATCTTAATTCTAAATATGTTAGTATAGTTGCGGTTGCAAAAGTATCATTTATTGTTTTGTAAGTAGCACCAGTAGCTAGTTGAGTCTAGAAAATTTAAATCCATTGCTGCAAACCGTTGGGACGATTGCCATTATTATTGTTTTTTGGTCAGTTGAATACGTTCCAAAGCCTATATTGTCATTTAATCTTTATGCCTATTTATTTCGAGTCGACCACTCTGAAATGTCGTACATTAACCGTGATATAATTAAAAAAAGTGCCTTAACAGTGCTTAGTATTCGGTGTTTAACTTCGTCGTAGTGCTATAATGGCAACTGCAGTGTAGTGTGACTTGTTGTCAACGCGTCCGATGAGAAGATACTGCTATTTGTATTTGCATAATTGAACTAGTACAGTTCAATGTAGCTTTTTTGTCGTGCTTTTGAAAAATTTGCGTTTTCGACACACCCATTGTTTTGTTTTCATAATATGTGCAGGGTTCTGTTTCTATAATTTAATTTGATTATAATTCTAACTGTATCGCAAGCATAGCAAAGGACAAAAATGACATTGTTTGAATTATGGCTTACACGAGGAAGCAGTGGGGTCTCTAAACAGTTGTCCTCAGTTGTTAGGACTGGTTGAGAGGTTTCTATTGTCATGGTTTTTTAGTCAATTTGATGCGTCACCAGGTCTTTTCGGGTCATTGAAAACTTAATTCTCCTTTTTTCAAATTCAGAGCTCTAAATAGCGATGAAACAACCTCAAATTGACTATAGTAAATCTTTTATGCCCAACAGTCGTGGATAAATGTAACTTTTGAGTAATTGCTTGTTCAGTTGCCCAACGATTCTCGATTTGATGGTGCCACTCTTGGTTTATTTGCGATTGAGCTGATGCAGTGTTTTGTACCTAGGTTTTCAGTAATGGTTTTCTGGTGAAAGGATCGTCATTATTGTGTTTTCTCTGCAAAAGTAGTGCAGTCCAACACTTGTGGTTTCATGTAATCATAAGTCTTTTTACTACAGGTCGAAAACTCTGAAATAATGGTGCTACCTTCATCTGATCTAAAATATACTTTGACAACCGTAAATCTTCTTTGCCAACTAAAGTCGTAGAATGATATGGCTATTGCTGTGTTGGCTCGTTTTTTGATACCCATGGATGCTCGATTCGACCGAACAATTATTCATCTATCTTGATTGGATTGACAAAGTGCATTGCATCTTTTTCTTAATGCCACTATTTCCCTCTATTGTGTGTTTTATGAACTATAGATTCGAAATGTGTGACGTGCGTAGCAGTGCTCCAAAATGCATTGGTTGAATTGTTGCACGTAAGGAATCAGTTGTTTCTACACAGTTCTGATCCATGATTGTAAACAGCGGAGAGGATTGCAATTAAAAAATTTTCGATGGTACTACTGTTGGTTAATGCACAATCGAACTAGTGCGGTACCTCCTCGTGTTATGCTTTTTGCTGTGTGAATAGCCATTTGTCATGCTTTTTCGTACCTCTACTGCATGTAAAAGCCATGTAGTGGCATGTTTTTATGGAGCCTCTTTGTTACAAGTCGACGAATTTGAAACGCTAAACCAACCTTGATATAACTTAAAATATGTTTTGACTTCTGTAAAAATTTTACACCCAACATCGTCGTTGATCCCAACAACCTATTATTGTTTGGCCCGCTTGGATGCCCATTGATTCTGGATTCGATCGTACTGTTAGCCTACTATGCTTTATTGGATCGACTCAGTGCTTGTTAACTATTTCTTATTGTCTCTGTACAATGTGTGGCTACAGTATTTTCCTTTTGTTATGTTTTATAAACTATAGGGGTAAGCCTTTTTAATTTATTATTAATTATAAATGTGTGACTAGAGGATCAGTTGTCAAAGAAGCATTGGTTGTTTCGTGACTTAGACAACGAATCGGTTGTTTCTAAACAGTTCAAATTTATTGCTGAAAATCACAGAGATGATTGCCATAATTGTTGTTTTTGTCAATTAATGTATTACCAAACCTGTAGTGTCATGTTATCATTATGCCTCTTAATCACGTATCGACTATTCATAAATGTCATCCAACAGTAGTGATATAACGAAAAAAGTACCTCGACAATGCTTCGTACTCCGTAGCAAGTTTTGTCGTAACGCTATAATAGTTAATGCAGTGTAAGTTGGTTTGTTGCTAACGGCGTCCAACGAGAAGGCAATCCTGTAAGTTTATGCATAACTGAACTAGTACAGTTCCATGTGCCTTTTCTGTACTGCTTTTTAACAGTTTGCATTTACTATACATCTTTCTTTATATATTCACACTTTGGGCCGGGTTTCCTTTCGATAATTTAATTTTATTATAATTATAAAGAACAGAAAACCATTGTAGTACCGATGTTTGCACGAGGAAGCAGTGGTCTCTAGACAGTGCTAATCAATTGTCACAACCGGCTGGGAGGATTTCTAGTATGGAGGTTTTTTGTCATTTAGATGCATTACAATGCTTCCAGCGTTTCGAAAAGCCTATGTCTCCTTATTAAAGTCCACAATTCTGAAAAGCAGTGAAGTAACCACGATTTGACGATCGTAATTACTCTTTCCCCAACAACCTCGTGAATAGATGAAAATTATTGCAGTGTAAGTTAGTTCGGTTTTCTAACGATTCTCAGTTTGATAGTACCCCTGTTATTCTATGCATAATTGAACCGGTTCAGTGCCTTGTGCCTTTATCGTAATGCCCTTTGCTGAAAGAACTGGCTTTTTGAGGTCTTTTTTTAATTTTATTGCCGTACAATCCCTGTAGTAGCATGTAATCAGTGAGCTTTTATTGCAACTAGAAGACGTCGAAACAGTGAATCAGCCTTGGTATAACGTAAAAAGTACTTTGACGGTAGTAAATCTTCTGTGACCAACACCATCGTGGGTAGATTTTAATTTATTGCAGGGTAAGCCAGCTGGGTTGCCAAACGATGATAAATTTGACGACAGTTCTGTTGGTTTACGTATAATTCAATTGCTGCATTGCATAGTATCAAGTTTTTGACTACTTGCAGTTGTATTGTATCCATTTGTATGTTTTTATAACCTGAGACGTGTCACGTTTTCATATTTTTCTTCTTGCCATATTTCTAATTGCGTGACAAATCGAGCATTGAACAAAGGATATTGGTTGAATAGTGAATTGCACGAGGAAGCAGTTATTTCTTAACAGTTCTAATCTGTCCTTGTATATCGCCAAGAGAATTGCGACTATGCTTGGTTTTTGTCACATCAATTCATTACAATATCTCTACAGTATTGAATACGTTAGGCCTCTTTATTACAAATTGCAGTTCAGCTTTGTTCCTTTTTATGTTTTTATGCAACGAATAGAGTATCGTTTTTACTGTTTTTTCTGCTTTAATTTCAAGTGCTGGACAAGTGGATCTTTGGACAAAACAGCATAAGACGAGTGATAAATTGCACGCGGAAACGTCTATTCCTTGACAGTTGCAATCCATTGTAATAAATAGCTCGGTAAACTGCTATTATTAGAGCTTTTTATCATTTGTAGGCATTGCAGTTGCTCTGCTGTCGTTCATAGCGCTTCTTTATTGCGAGTAGACTACTCAGGGATGCAGCGTAGCAGCTTGATATAACGTGAAATTGCTTCGACAACAGTAAGTGTTCTAAGCCCGGCACCGCCGTAGATCGATATAAGTGGTTGCAGTTTAAGTACAATGCCCGATTCGATTGTACAATTCTTTGTCTATGCAGGATCGACTTGACACAATGCGCTGCGTTTTTATCTTGGAGCTTTTTAACAACTTACATTTACGTCAGCACCGGTATTTGTCTTTTATACGTTGGATATCGTTCCTTCATTATACCTTGTCTTTGCTCTAATTTCTCAATGTGCGACAGTCACATCAGTGGACAAAGGTACGATGGTTGAATCGGGACCAGCAAAAGGAGGCAGTTGTTTCCAAACTGCTGTACTATCTTCTTTGAAATCGCTAAAAGAATTGCTATTACTGACATTTCTCCATCAATTCATTGCTGCATTCTCTTAGGCGTGATACTTTAAAGGATTGTTGAATGATTTTGTAGTGTCCCATCTAAAACTTGTCAAGGAATGGGAATTTTTTTACATACTTGTATTTGTGTAGTTTATGTTTTTTTAACAAGCCATAGTGCCCTTAGTCCCGTTAAGACTGCAATCAACTGTAATTGTTGGCAATTGATTGGTTTCTTGGGCGTGCAGCTGCGATTCGGCTGAGCATGAGAGTAACGGACCTTTTTTGTTGTAAATGACTCAATGTTTCAGGTACATTGTACAAACAACAAGGACAATGAGTCTTCCATTGTTCATCCAATATACCTATTCTGGCGAGCCGCGAGCAGGAACTCCAACCACCAACACGAATACGCATCAGCCATGAAAGACTTTTGCTATATTCAGGATAGTCGAGGGAGCTATCACTCAACAATGCACTACCGCTTTGTAATGTATACTGACAATACTCTTGCCATGTATTGGTTTGAGTCATTTTGCCAGTAGTTAACCATTTATGATGGATAACCTTGTTGCACTGCTCGTTGCAATGTCTTGGAACCACGAGGAGACATCTCAATCTCCCTTACCGCCGAGCTACCCAATCTCCTCAACAACCATGCTTTGGTGTTTTTCACCCATGTTCCTTTACGAAATGTAGGTATCCAACGACATAAGAAACTGATCCACGTACGCATACCAGGACCTTTGGCCCATAAACGTGCCCCGCGTCCTAATATAAGTGATTACACACTGGGTATACCCAATTCAGTATACAAAGCAGGAATACTCACTCCTGCGTGTTTCGTATGTACTCCTACAACCAGTCGCAAAGTTCGAGTCAATACCAAACTCAAACGTTTGGCATGTAGTTGATGCATACCACACTACTCAGAGCCCGAACTAAACAGGCTAGCAACCAATTTTTGACAACACATAGGCGGAGATCCATTGGTATCCTACAATTACGTAAAAATGGGGTTGCCGTCTACAATCATTGCCCATAACGCTGGATTTGAAGTTACACAATAAATCCTTCCGCCGTTAAGCTAGTATTCAAATCAATACGCAAATGACGATGTTCTTCGACCACAGATGTGTCTTTGCCTTGCAACTGCCACTGCCTCCTACTTATCTTATCTATACATCCATGGATAACGGCAAAACCGCATCTGGGTGCACCAACTTCCATTTCAAACTCAGTCAAAGCTCACTTACTCTGCGCATGGAGGCTTCCAGACAATCCAGCTACGGTCCAACAATACCACATCATCGGCAAACATCATTCCTGGTAATCGATTCTCTGCACTAGTGCCGTTGATGATTGATGACCAGATCGAACAAAACACGAGATGAAGGATCATCCAGTCTTGCTCCTCTACAAAAAGGAAAGACAGGGGAGCGAGTACTTCAAATATCCGTAGAGGTAACTGTGTCCACAACCTACGATAAAGCCCACAATAAAGTTCCAAACATCCACCTTCAATACCTAAACTTTCAAGTTTACGAAACAAGGCATCAGGAGGAATTCGATCAAAAGCCTTCCCTAAATCAATGAAACATGCATAAGTAGCAAGTATTTACTTATTCCATCGTTGTTGGATACACTCCATCAAAGCAATGACTTGAGCAGTACAAATTCGCGAGTACGAATGCCGCCTCGCTCTCGCACTGAAATATTGTGACTTCGACCGCTTTGTGGATTGGTAATAACAATTGCACTCAACAGTTTCAAAAATGTACAATGAGACTGATGCCTCGATAATGGTTCATGAAACTCAAATCTCCCTTTTTCGTTCCGTAGATTAGAAGAGATGTTCAATGAGCTTGGAATCTTTGAGCTTTGAAAGGTCCAACTGAGCAAGCCTAGCAGCACTCGGACCATCGGATGATTCATTACAGATGAATTATGGCACTCTTCTTTTTATGGAGATGATGAGATTGATGAAGTGAAGACGTAAGAAGAATCACCTTCCAAACTCCATAGCAATTTGATCCTTATAAACAACTTTACCATGGGCAGTGATCCAAAAGGAGCACAACTTGCGAAGAAGGCTATGGCGTCATCAATATGAGAGTTTGTAACGCCACAACACGATGCGTTTGCTGCGCTGGGGATAACAGTAGTCAGGAAAATTTCAGGTTTACTTTTCTACTATTGCAGACACTTTCGGCTTAATAAGGCTGCAATTTTCCATATATTTTCGTTAACAAAGTCTATTTCAATTGAATAGAATCCCAAGTACAATCATACCTACTTTAAGGCAATGAATGATACTTGGAAACCTTGTCGAGTACACTAAACTTGTAATCTCTACAAGCAAAAACAGTTATTACAGGTAGATATGTAAAAGTATGTGACCCTTTTTCAAGTGCTTGCTCTACAGGTAACTTAGTACTTTGCTCTTACTTTTCAACCATTGCACTCTTCTTTCTACACCACGAATCTGTACAAATATACTTATATATACGCGCACAAGTTGGCAGTTGAAGCTGTGGAGATGGCTGGAAAATGACAACCCTGTTGTCAAAGGAGCCATTCATCCACCACGGAGCATAGAAGACTTGTATAAAAACCTCTGGACAAAACTCTAAAACATGGCAGGAAATAAATAATCTTCGAGCTTTGAAAAACACACGAGAGACACCCAAAAAAGGTGGCAAAGCAGACGTCAACTTTCCACCACCCTCAATCGGTTGGAGCCATTTGGTGCGGAACACTTTGGTGCAGTATTGCCAGTGCCAGTAGAAGGAACCAAAGGGGTCCAAACTCTTTGGACTCTGCTTTGCTTTGTTTCTAGGCTGGCAGTGGAGAGGAAGCCGAGACTGTCAAGTTACCCTCTTTTTGTCGTTAGAGAGTGACAAGTGGGTTGCGCTACCCAGACAGCATGTCTAGGCACTCGGCGACACAGAAAGAGAATGACTAGGGCAAAAGACTGATTGTGATTCGATAAAGAGTAAATATGTGTTGCACTGGTACCGTAGCAACCGCTTGTTCGTCTAGCCAGCTGGTCGTGTCTTTGTCTCTAGCGTAGGTTAGCTCCCGTATAATAAGGCTACCAAGCCACCTTGGAATCGTCCTGAGTTTGTATCGATTGGTAACTCAAATTTACTTTAAAAAATGTGACGCAAGGACGGTTAGGCTTTCATCTTTTCGTTTTTTCTTCTTTGGTTTTTCCTGCTATAACGCGGTGCTCAAGAAACTTAGAGTGAATCCGAACCAAACGAGCGAGGTTTTGCTGTGACAGAGCGATTAGAAAGTTGGACAGACGTCTTTTGTTCTTTTCACTGCCCAACAAGTGCAAAAGAGATCCGCTCCTGCCATAGGACAAAACAACTAGTCACTGAGTACAACGTGCGTCGGCGCAGGGCATTCTAGCAGCACTATACTATTAATGAGCTAGTACAAGACTACGCCATATCAACCTCGTTCGCAGAATAGTAGAATTTTTCTGCAAATAAGCTTTGGAGACAGAGCAGACAACAGAGTACTGTGTCCAAAAGTCTCCAGATATTTGTCAGTTGAGGAAGCACAGCAGACAAACTTTGAATTTAGTCTGGTCGAATAAACTCGTGGCTTTCAGCAGAAAGTCGGAGAAAGTTTTGACTCTGCCATCAATGCGAGGAAGCAAACGTATTTGGAGCAAAGTTGGGTTGGTTAGCTGAACGACAGTCACCTAATTGTCCTATCAGAACATCAAATGCTTTCCTAGTCAAGCTGAAAACTATCAACTTCTTGTTCAGACTACTATGAAATACAACACTACATATCTCAACTAAGAAACGGTGTGAAATATATTCAACAACGTGACTTTTTATTATTGAGACAAGCTGGACGGAGCACAAAACAACCACAAAACTACTACGTCTACTTTCTATCCTCGCAATTGGAATAAAAATTCGAAGCCCATTGGGAGACTGGCCAGTGGCAATAATTAGTTAAAAAAGCCTTTTATTGTCAAACCCACAAATGCGCATAATATGTTGTTTCGCTGTTCTGTCTTCAAGTTTATGTCCGCAAAATACAACAACCAAGGAAATTGTATTCCTTGAAGAAAGATGCAAAGTGTTTTGGATTCTTTTATGGAGCGTACAAAACTGGACTCAGTGAAAGCTGCCACTGTTGAGCAGAGGCTTGTGAACCAACAACTCTGGCCGTCCAGAGATTTTTTCGGACAGAGTATCGGAAGACTTCACGGATTAGAAAAAAGTGAAATATTCGACTGTACAGTTTGCCATCATTCAACAGACTACTACTTTGTCGTGCTTGTAGCACAAAAAGCTTCACGTTGTCATTACGTACTCACCGTGAGCGAAGAAACCAACACAGCTGAGAATGTTTTATTTATTGGCTACAAGAGAAGCCGGCTTTGGACCGAGCTTCGAAAAGTGCGACTGCATTACAATCATAAGAACAAAAGTTTAAAAGTTCAAGCTCAAGTGCTTGCTTTTACCAACCAGTAGCTAAAGTTTTATGTTTGTTGCTGGAACGGTGAAAATTCTCGTTCTATGTCTATGTTTGCTTTGATGTCACCAACATGCAGCGACGCTTATAGATAGAACAAGTGCACATTCATTCTCATCAAACATTTTCTGTGCAAACACAGAATCTGGACCAATAATTATCTTCTCAGAATGTTTTGAAGCATCTTTCCTGAGGAACGAATGTCGTTTCCTGGAATGGACTAACTGTCTGTTCTGACTCGAACTTTGAAGAGCAAGATCTTTCCAAACAACGCATCCTCGACTGTAATGACGCCACAAAGGATGACACACTTGTCGTACATAAACTAGTGCTCTTGGAAGAATTCGACCAGTTCGCTTCAAAATATACTTCCGTGACTTTTGGTCCAGTCGATGTGGAAGAGAAAAGAGAGACACTATAGTTCAAAGATGACCTCCTTTTCTGTCCTTTAGAAGGTCAACCTTCCCAAATTTTTGACTGGGTGCAAGAAAAAGACAATACTGACACTGAAAACGCAAAACACTCTAATTAATCTAAAGTTGTTTCAAAACTTCTGGTTTCCAAAGGCAGTTTGTATCACGATACAAACCAAAAGAAGAACACACAAGATTTGCCTCGCTTACGTTGAAACTACCAATATCTGCTGATAAAGTCGAGACAAAACTTTTTTCTCTAAAAGGCTATTTGTGAAGTAGTTGATACATAAGCTATCTAAACCAGAATAAAATATCCAAAAACTATGTCTACTACTCTTCTAGCCGACTAGGTAGCTTGTACCTGGCCACAGTCAAATGCTGATGTTCCTTTGGCTTTTCTTCATTCCCTCTGAAGTTTACGTAACATCTGGCTTTATCCATCGT
Source organism: Galdieria yellowstonensis (assembly GCA_026122205.1). Lineage (NCBI taxonomy): Eukaryota > Rhodophyta > Bangiophyceae > Galdieriales > Galdieriaceae > Galdieria > Galdieria yellowstonensis. Next base: position 221,553 of record JANCYU010000030.1, on the reverse strand, counting down.
GATAGTTTTCATTTCTATTTCCCTTTAAAAAGAATAGTTACAAGACACTTTATCTCTTCAAAAACTATCTCCAGCTCGTATACTCTAGGAATTCTATACAGTGGGCAGCGTCTCAGATTCAAGTTTGAGGAAAACTTGGTTGTGAGCTTTTCAGCAAAAACAACTTTATACAATATTCATAGATGTATGAATGCTTTGCAAATTTGACTACTACATTGCCCTATTTACTCAATTAACCATAGTCATCAAAAAAGGCACTTTGGTCATCTTTTAGATTTATCCTTTTCGCAACTTGGAATTATTGGAGGCTGACGACGAGGTCCAATCGATTGTCACGTCTCATCAGCGGCTTCTCATTTTCCATTTATGTTGTTTGGACCGGTGGTTGTGGATATTTGTTGCGAGGTAAGACAACACCAGGGTTAGTTTAAAGAAATGACAGCAAGCTTTGTACCTTTTTGCTCCTGTACAAATCTTTTATCTTATAGTGGATTGCTGTCTGAGGAGAGGGCTGATTTGCAACTGTCACCTTGCTTGAGAAGGAACCAGATATCCTCTCCTTGTACTAGTCTATTTACTAGGCGGACTCGGGAGAAACTTTGGTGGAATTTTTCACGTGTACCTTGTGCTTCGTCGCGTCATAGTGGGGTTGGCTCTGATCCTAGTGGCAGGAAGGAATTAGTAGGAATGGAAGAGAGTAAAAACGCTACTTCTTCAAGTGGCCCAAGACAACGAAGGCCAAGCAAAGACACAAGCATAAAGTGGAGCTTGGTAAACAGGAGTGCTGCAGTTCATCAAATACTGAGGAACTTTGGGAGGTCTTATTCTCTTATAGAGCAGAACAGTAACTTCATTCGTCCAACTGTGACGTATGCTCCCCAAATGTACGGGAGTGGCAAGACGACAGTTGGCAACCACTTTAGAAAATTTGTATTGTTGAACCGTGTATAAGTGAGTTTCCTGGGATTGAGGACAGTGGAGAGAGTGTTGGAGAACGTGCAGTAGAAGCCCTGTTAAACGAAACTATTTATGTTAATATAGATCTCAGGTCCTTTCCAGATTTTGGAGGAGAAGACTTCAAATCCACGCTTATAAAGAAGATTAGCGACAAAGCAGTTGACTCACTATCAAGTGAGTCAGAGTTGCTTGCCAAGGTTTTAAAGAATAGGAAAGACCCAAAGGAGTGGCTAAGCTCGTTATTTCAAGTAACAAACAAGCGTTATTTGTTTCTGTTTATTGATGAAATTGGACTATTACCATCCCGTAAATTTTATCAGTTTCCTGACCTGGACCCACAAAGAAATCCTCACAAACCCAACGTTTATCGCTTGTTTTTCGAAATTCTGTCTTCCTTCCTTGTTTTACCTTATGTCATTTGTTATCTAGCGGGAAGGTCGGATACCATTGTTACCAAACAAAAGGATGCTATAACCTCGCGCGTGAATTTAGACTTTCTTTGTTTGGATCCATTTTCAGAGGATGCAACCAAATTATTTATACAAGGAATGAAGATATGCACCGGAGAAACCATTTTGCAACTATTGTTTCCCAGGCATCCAGAAGGACCTGACTGGTTTTTCAAACAGGTATATAATTATACAGGTGGTGTACCTATTTACGTTCGCCATGTTATTCAAGTGTTAGTGGACACATGTGTTCACAACAAGTTGTATAATCTTTCAGAGAGAAAGATGCGCAGACTGGTAGAAACAATTGCTCCTAAGCGCGATGATATAGCAACTCCAAAAAATATGGAACCGAAAGCGCTTAGCATGTTTTGTACTCTACTATTGTCTTCCATGCTCGAGTATCGTTTTGCTATTACGGAGACTATCTATGGTGGTTCTGTTAATGAAGATGAATCCAAGTATGTTTTAGATGTTGCCAATAACTTTGGTTTTTATTATAAGTATTGCTCCGATGGAATATTATCAGGCGATAAAATGAAAGGAGAGGAAATGGACGAAGGAGATATATTGTACGAAATAGACGAAGCAAATGTATCAATGGTAAAATTAGTATATCCAAAAATTGTTTTGAAAGCTGTCAAGGAAGATTACAAGCAGTATCCTCTTATACGTTACATTTATCATTTATTTCCGCCATGCCCTCGTAGAGTCACCTTCTTCATTACGGTTTAGATTTAAAGTAGTATTCGCCTCGATTCTCTATGTTCGTTGTAGTCTTTCAAGGCAATTGGGAGAGTTGAGTCTATTTCGTCAGAGTTTTGTAGAAGACATAGTGTTCAATACGGACATGTGCTGTGTGCGGAGCGTTCCTTTTTTTAGTTCTGAATTGACGACAAAGTACAGTGCTGATGAGCAGTCGTATTCTCTAAATGCTTGGAAGGACCTGTATGACAAATATTTATCGGAAGATGGAATATTTTTACCCAACAAAGATAATTCCTGTGGACCTGACATTCTTGTTCGAGTTTCCGTGCCTATAGATGATGGTTCTTCCAGTTCCGATGAAAGCTATTCTTCTTTGACCGAAATGTTCATGGATACAAGTTCCAAGAAGCGAAGAGTTTATTTGATAGGCATAGCATTGAAATGTTATCATAGTTCAAGTCTCAATCTTGCCATGATTAAGAACGAAGTTGACAAGTTTCTAGTTCCAGTTTCTTCACAGTTGGAATTGGAAAAGAAGGATATTTGGGCTATTCAGTTGGTCGTGAGTACAAGTTGCCATAATGAAGTATCCAATCATTTTGTAGATAAGCAGAACTGGGTAATCGATACCGGAAAAAAGGATTCTTCTTCTTCATCTACTTCTTCGCATGACATGAGTTACTGCGACTCTGATAAAGAGGGTCTCCATATCGGCCCGAACTGTCAACTTGTAGTTTGCTCTATAGAAAACTTGGAAAAGTTCTTGGGTCAACAAATTTATGACCAAATCCAGAAAGTATGTTCGGAGAGGGAGAACTTTCTGACCAAGGTAACACCTTTATCCAGAGTGATAGGAACGTTGTTCGAACATGGATGGACACGCGGTAGATCTGCGGAACCTGAAGCGTATCTCGAAAAGTCTACTGAGAAGAATATTGGTGCGAATAGAGTAGATTTAACTGTCAAATCTTCTTCTTCTGTTGTCCCAGTGCGACAAGGCCAGTTTGATTGGATGGAGTTCTTGAAAACATATTCTGATTTGACAGAGTCTGAGGCAAGTGAATGTTGGTATGCTTTAGAGGGATTCTCAGAGCGTGAGATGGAAGTAGTCGATACGAGTATGTTGGAGGAGTTAGGTATCGATGATCCCCTCAAGCGTGCCAAAATCGTCACTGGTATGGCAAGTGATGCTAGAAAGAAACGTCAATCTTGAATTCGTTGTTTTGTTACTTAATCCTACGAAGTATCTGTTACTATAAGGTATTTCATAAAATAGTTGGACTGCTTTCTTCTCCTCCCTGTAACAAATAGATATTACTTGGAAGAGTAACTTGTTTCTGTCTTGGTGCCTGAGTTCGCATCTATATCCTTTCGTCTATTCTGTTCATTCTTTGGTTGTTCTGCGAGTCGTAGAATATTCTTGTCGTTTAAACTTTTTTGACTGTTGATAACCCTGTATAAGAGCAGTTCAAGTTGTGTATCTTTTGATAAGACCATAGTGAATATAATGGATAATATTCTTTTGCTCAAGAAAATCAACTTGGAGGAGTTGCGGATAAGTGTGTACGGAGGACACAAGGCAAAAATCTTGTGTTTATGGAATACGACTAGGGATAAAGGAGGGGAGTTATCTTTCCACAAATACTGGATGCTTCTGTTATGTTACGGAGACTAGGAGAAAAGAAAAAGTTCCAAAGTGTTGGAACATCTTTTTTGGGTTGCTATAGCGGGTTTTACAGTACACGTCGCGATAGCAACAAAGAATGTTCGTCAACTTGAAAAGGTCCAAACCTTGCGTTGTTTTTGTACACCGCCATAGGGAACGGTTTCGCGACTATCTGTGGCAACTCGTCTTTCGCAGAGAATTATTTGAAACTGCTGACGAGAAACTTGGAAAATCTTGGAATAGCCACAAGCAACCTCAATGTATTGTCCTCGGAGGAAACAGTGCTACAAATTATTTTTTTCGTCAGTGAAGCATCGGAACTCCCCCATAAAAAAGCAACTTTCATAAAACGGTTGACGCTGAGTTTATACTACAAAGGTTTCATTTTATTCTAAACACGACAACCGATAAAATAATTTCCATTTATTCGCTCAAGAAGCGCAGCGAGATATTGCGAGCTCCATGGACATCTCGATCACAACGCATCTTACCATGCGGGCAACAGAATATCTTCCTTTCTCCTAGTTTGGAATTTATCTGTCCACACATTCCACAGGTTTTGCTGGTATTAGCTTCATTCACTATAATTACTTGGCATCAAGGATATTCTGTCGATTTCTATAACAAACGTTGCCGGAAACAATAATGAGACCAGGTCGTCAATGCTCTCGCAGTTCTGGCTTTCAATTTTGTTTTACGCCGACGGATCATTATTGTGGAGGTTTGAAATTTTGGAAGAAGAATAATGGAAAAGTTGGAGTGCAGAGAAACTTGGCCAGGTTTTCCTGCAAGTCTTGAACCAAATGACGAACGTTGGCACTTGCACCAGCTTTTCGCATTTGCCATCTCTTCCCATGTTTTACACCTTGCTGACTCTGTTTGGACTGTAATCGGTCTCGTGCATAGACAGCGCGATAGATTCTAGCTACATCTCCTCCTTTGCCTCATTACTAAGCACCCGAGATGAGTATCCCGTCATCCATGTCCAAACTCCAGCATCCAAACAATCACAACCTTTGGAGCCTGGTCCTCGCATGTAATTGTTCAACCCGTCTGGCGACTCTTTGTGAATTGCGGTTTTGCAGTTACAAGAAAGGTTTGTCAGCTAATGTACAAGACAACAGTGCCGTGCCAGTTTAAAATTTCAACAGTTTAGTTCGTCAATATCTCGCAAAAACATTCACTCACAATTTGTTGCTATAGCAGAAGAAGCAAGAAGGTTCGAATGACGACAAGTATCAATGATTTTGTCTATGAGGCCATCTGTCAAACAAGGTTATTTTAAGAGACCAACAACCAAAGTGAAACAACACCAACCAATAAAGTTTTCTTGACCCGCACTGAAAGTTGAGCAGGCTATAGCTATGGTATCTGTATAATGATGAAAAAGCCATCGCTGAAAAGCCAAACTTTGATATCTGATGACTGAATTGCAGTGGTCTTTTAATTGTTCTTGTCAGAAAATGCAATGCATTCCTCTCAAGTGTCTTCCACTATACGCTTTCCAATATGACAAAGTGGCAAATACTGTCAAAGTGAAATCGAAAACATTAACTACTCGTTGTATCATAACAATTGTGAATACAGCTCGAACAACACTCTTATAGATTACAGTGTCAATATCAAACAATTATGTCGTAGAATATCCCCAAACAAATGTTGTCTTTTATCGCCAAAAGAACCTTGACAAGATGACTGTGAGCTACTTGTGAGTATGATATCTTCGTACAAAGTGCACCAAAAGAGACACGAGAAATGTTTTTATTCATCCAACACACACAACTATGGAAAACGAAAACGATACCTACAATAAGGCACTTCTACATCTTCTCCTTGTTCATCGTTACAACACATTTCGAATGTCAGGTACTTCTGCTTGGGAGATACATTCACTTTCCCTACACTTTCAATAACCTGTACAAGAATTTCCAGTTCAGAAACCAATCGTTGTGTCTTGTACAAGAATACCTTTTTCAAAGGAAGATGAAGACGTTCTTCCAACTTTTTAGGTGCAATAAAGGAAGAATAGATGATCGACACATTGTAACTCATCATCGATATTTCCAGATGAAACCTATTTTTGGATTTCTCTCTTTAAATAATATTTCGTCTTACACATTCTCTCATTCACCTTTGTTTGAATATATCTAAAAATTCTTTCAAAGTCACGTCTCTTCCTTCATTGATATCAAAACGATCCCAGAATTGTGTAAAATATACTCCTACAATAAGGATGTATCACTACCTACAACCTTTCAAATATTACTCTCTTACCTGAATCTCCTATAGGAACCTTGGGAGCTAAAATAGGTTCGGAAAACCCAAAGAATGGAAGTGCAAGATTCACAAAACCATTCTTAAACACGGCTACTTTCTATTGTTTTCCATTGTCAGCACTTGTACCACGAATTCAATACTTGGAGTGTCTCTTCTTACCTTTTCATCTTGCTTTTGGAGAGCTGACAATTCTTCCTTGGTCTTTTTTACAAACCACGTATTCTGAGCGTCTTCCATCTGCATATTCAAATAGCCATACTGCAACAATTTGTATAATTCCATGCAAACCAAACCAGTAATTACTGCGGTGGTAGTAGCAATAGCAGGAACAATACGTCCAGCGATAAGTTTGGTTTTGTATCTATAGATATACACGCATTTATATGCACATGTGAATATATATATCTATGAAAAGAATACAACTTACTTGTCCGCATTTGTGATACTATAATTCGTAGCTCTCAAATTGGAACAACTAGTCACAAAGCCAAGATGCAAACCGGATTCGTCATCCTTATCAAATTCAATCGGATATAAACGAAAACCTGCAAGTTCCGCGGGAGCAGGTAAAGATTGGAGAATGTGCTCGATTCTTTGTTCATCTCCTTCCGTTTCTTGTTCTTGTGCTTCTGCATCTATTTACCAGAATATACAGTTGGATGGAATGAAAATGTTTTAGGTTGTGCATGTTGTTCCTACCTGTCGTTGCAATCTTCACGTTGGCTTTGGGTTGAAATTCAGGCACCATTATTTGAGATAACACTTGTTGAAAGTATTGTGGGTCATTCGATCCTATCCATTTTTCTCTAGTTATTTTCTCCACGATTGGCTCCTACTTGCCTTTTAATCCATAATTTTGAGCGCGGAGATTGGAAGCAGTCATAATAAACTCCAAATGAGTGGGATTCGAAGGATCAAACTGTATAGGATGCGGTGGTCTTTTCGTTCCACTCCAAAATGCAACTCCATTCTTATCCACCATATCCACTGGAAATCTTTTTCATGATTCAGTTATATCCCTCTCTATTTCCAAGGATTATCATAAACATACGAATATAATAATTGTTTAATCGTATTGGAAAAGAGGTCCTCAAAACGGAATCGAGCCCAAGTAATGCAGTCTTCAAAGGAACACGGTCGATTTACCACCAAAGAATCATATAAAGTTTCCAAAGTATTGGATAAAGTACTTGTTCCTTGAGAACGCAAAGCTATTATTTCAATAGGAAATGAGCGAGGAAAAACAAAATAAAAGCCGCTGCTTACACTCCACAAAGTCTGGACGACTAAGATATTGATTCACGTCTTCTGCTGCCGATTTGAAATATCCCTCAAATGTATCTCTATATATATACATATTCATATCAATATACATATCTATTCTTTGTATATACAACTCTCGATCACTTCTTACCGTGCCCATTGAATCGTGTGTTCGATTTGATAAGGGAAGTTCTTCAAAGTACAAATTGGTATTGCCTTTTCAGGAGGATCTCTTGAAGCAGAATACGTTTCTGTAAGACCAGGAATGATAACCTGAACAAGCATTATCATAAAATAGTATGCTAGACACATGTAATCGTTCTTACCTGAGTATTTCCTTTGGTACCCAAAGTACCACTTTCCAACAAACTCTTTCGATAATAAGTACAACGCCAGTCTACATATTGTCTAGCTTGCACATTATCCAAAGCATTGGCCACTCCTGAAAGAGACTCCCAGAAATCATCATCAAATATGTCTTCCGTCTCTGCTCCAACTCGTGCCTCAAATGCCTGTTCCATATATAAATAGTTTGATGTGAAATTTTTCATTTCCTCTAGTTACTTGCCTCGATATGAACGTCAGGATTGATTTGTTGCACTGCTTGAGCTGCAGCTATACTCTTTGGTTTTCCTATATCCTCTGTTCGAAATAAAAGTTGTCGACTCAAATTGGAACGTTCGATATTATCCCTACGTATATATGTATATATTTCGTCACAAGATATAGCGAGCCATTATCCTTATTCTTACATATCCGTGACAAATATTTTGCCTTGTGGTGAACAACCAATTCCCATTAAACTCCAATTCTTCAACATTTCACAACCAATAGCACCAGCACCAACCACAAAATACTTCAACTGTTCCAACTTCTGCTGAAAATGTTTTCCAAATACAGCTATTTGGCCATCATATCGACTATTTTGTGGTTGCATGTCTTCTTTCGTAGCTATTGTATTACCAAGTACCTATGCACATTATTATTTATACATATATGTTGATGAGTGTGCTACACAACGACATCAACCTACTTCTAAACAATCAAAATAGAAAAATTGTTGAATTGGAGTAAATTTTCCCGAAATTGCTTTCATTGCTTCTTGCGCAACAATTCCTCCAAGAAAGGCTGCCATAGGAGATATATCTCCACGACAAGTCTTGGAAAATGCTTCTACCACATGACCACTAGTTGTATCTAGAGTGTTTTATCGTGAGCAAATTCAAAGTATCTCTCTCTCTGACACCAACCTTTGGAATAACGACTCAAATTTTCCATCAACAAAGCATAGTCATCCTGACAACCAGAAGTAGGAAATCGATGATATTCAGAAATAAAATCATCCAACGCTCGAAAACAATAATGAAGCAATTCCATTCTATCTTCTTTGGCAAAATCGGACAACTATTTCCAATTATCGTTTCCAGTCATTTCCATAAATTATATCTACTTACCACAAACTTGGGTGCCTTCCAAGCTTCCCATAATGGTTGAAACTCCAAAGTTTGAGGCATCTTTACTTGAGTAACTACACCACCTCTTACATATTCATGATAATTACTCGTGTCTTCGATAGTAAAAGTGAATGGACCAGTAACGGTAATTGGTCGAGGCTTTCCATCGTTTAGTTCGGTCATTCCCTGTGCAAGTCATCAACAATATATCCACAAATATTTCCGCTCATTCTCTTACTTCAACTTGTGAAAATACAACATAATCCCCAGTTTCCAAATCATGACGACTCTCCTCTAAACAAGTGACACAACCTGGATTGGAACGAGATACATAAGATATCATTGCAGATTTGGGTTCCTCTCCAGTAGTATCCAAAACAGTGAATGACTAGAATAGAGCTTGAATAATAACCTACAGTCTTTGAAGTATACTTACGTCACCAAAGTCCACAAACACTTGACCAAACACTCCTCTGGAATCACAAGATATAAACTTGACATTGTGTTGTCTACAAGTACCATTCCAAGCAACTTGCGTCGACCAACTTTGTTGTACGAGCACAGCTACTTGTACTTGAGTTATCCAATCTGAAAGCTTGTTCTCATCTTCCACCAACACTACTTGTACTTGAGGATTGAGTGTCTTTAGTTTTGGAAACACAGCATCCTGTCTTGAACACTTTCCAATATCATTCTTTTGACAGTCATAAGTCTTCCATCACCAACACTACGAGGGAATCCATACCTGAGACAAGAAAAAGTTGGAAGACAAATCTTGTGGAGCAACAGTCTCCTTATCATAAATACAAACTTGTTTTACACCAGCTAGAATCAAGTTTTTTGCAATCTACAAGTTGTTACTCAACCAAGGATCGGAGTTTTCACCACTTACTTCCACACCCAAACCAGTAAGACCGTAAATGAGTACACTGGAACAAGACATTCTACGCTGTGCATCCATACCCAATACCTTGAAACTAGTTGGCTATATAGTTCTTGAATATATTCCACTACTTACATAAAGTTGTCTCGAATAGAGACCCTCATCGATATCTTCACTAGTCGTTGCCATTGACAATTCCACCAATGAAAGACAAACTTTCCGCACACCCCGTGGAAAAATACTGGAAAGAAAGGAAACAAAGAGAGAAACAAAAGAATAAAAAGAAAACTCAAAAACATTCCAAACCACTACCTTCTATTGAGTCTTTGGAGGAAGAAATAGCTAGCCTCGTTCGAAAGAAAAATGAGGGTGTGTTGTTGAATGCAGAAAGAGAAAGACTCGTTTATTTAGTACGTCTACACGATAATATATTGGACAGACATTCTAGAAATTCTAGTCATAAAGAGTCTTCACAAGATCCTCTAGACCCCGAATACGGAGAGGATAATCGCATGGAGACAAAGAAGAGACTAGATGCCTTTCAAAGAATACTGGAGAAGAGTGTAAGTAATAGAAGGAACCTTTTTCTTGTATTCTTAACATTTTGTAGAAAGTGGAAAGTAATTCTGGTAGTGACGATATTGCAGAACAGTCTGGTAAGTTCGTATTTAAGTGTGTCTTTGGAGTTTAACGTACTCCAGAAGAGAAACCAACCGTACAGTCTGAGGAGTATTCACAGTCAACAAAAGCAACTCGAATGATTCCTCTTCAAGTTTATCAACCTATTTCCAAAACATCAAGTCAACCCATTCACAACAAACCAAAGGAACCTGCAGTTGAACAAGAACTAAATAGTTTCTATGCGGAATTGAAAGACATTTTGGGTGAGACTTGAACCATATCGGAAGGATAGAGTTTCCTTTCTGAAACAATTTACATAATATCTGTTTTATTTGAAATTTGTGTATTCTGAAAAAGTTTCCAATTAATTTTCAAATAAATCCATCTTGTTACCAAACTCTTGTATCCAGTTCAGGACATCTGCTCGTTTAGGTGCTGTCGTTGTTGTTTCTTCTTCTTCTTCTTGTAAATTATCTGCAAACTCCTTCAAGTTGTCTTTTATAGTTTGGATATCAATCTGGTTATCTCTCAGAAGATTCCATACAACTTGAATGAAATTGGTTTCGTTCTTCTCTTCTTGCATCACCACGAGTTGTGCCAAGATGATATCGATCAACTGCAAAGTATATAAACCAGCTTCCCATCTTAATAATTCACTATTCTCTCGTTGACTTGCAGCGTTCACTTTGTTTTGGTATCTTTTATGCAATTCGACCAATCTTTTCAATTTTTCATAATTATTTTCCATAAACTTTTTCAGCAGTCGATGTTTTTCATCCGAATACTGAAACAAGAAATATATAATGGATATAATATGTTCGGTATCTTGAATAGATAATACAAAGGAGGACTTTTTAGACTTTTCGCAAAACATAGCAAAAAGAATTCCAAGACCTCCTAACTGAATGTTTCTATTTGCTATGAAAGGTCCATTCGTAACTGCAAAGTCCAAACATCTCAAAGCAGCATGTCGAAATTGTTCTTGATAACGAATGCACTCCAGACACAACTCGATTCCTTCCAACTGAATAAACCGTTCCTTATTAGAGGACTGAAATAAAAGAGAACATAAACAATCGAAAAGATTCTCCACCATTTCTACTAAATCACTATCGCTCGCTTTTTGTTTCCTAAAAGGGGCTATAGTATTCAATATATTGTCCATGAGACCTAGTTCTCCAAAGTATTCACGGTTCTCGTCACTTTCCTGTAAAACAACTGCAAGTACTTCGCTGCAATACAAGGATATACTAGAAATAAAAGGGTTCAAATACTGAGTAAGCAAGAAAAACAATCTAGTCTCTTTCCCCAGCGGAGTAGATAAGCTCGGATTCAACTCTAAAATATTCTCAAGAATACTTAAACTATTATAAAATCCACTAGCTTCATCCACACGAGACAAGTCTAGTCTCTCCATGGCGGCAACAAGACCTGACAATAAACCACATTCAACTAGAGTATCGACGAGAGGTTTCAAGACTGCTTGATCCTAGACACTAAAGATAAGAAGAATAGCACAAGTAAACTACATACGTCTTCTTCACAAAAGTCGTTCAACATATGTATGATATCCACTACAATATCTGTATTCTCATGACCAAGTAAACCAACTATATCAGGCCATATTTGGACCTTGTCAAACAACTCCGGAAACGAAGCTATGGAACGAAAGTCTTGAATGGCTTGGTCCAAGGCTATTTCAGAATCTTCAAAACGCAAAGGTTCGTCTAAATATTTCGAACGTTGTCGAGTATTTTCTTTGATGGCTTGTTCCAACTGAGAACTTAATTTCTTTACTTGATGCTCGTCCATCCTCTCTTCCACACACACGAGACGTTTGCAAGTTGGATTTGCTTTTATTCGAAACCAAAAAATACAGCAAAGCATGGCTCTAAGACTAAAGCTGCGTCTCATAAGGACTTTTGTGATTACAACGAGTGGTTTGATAGTTTATACAATTGCAGATAAATTTTATGAACCAGTTTTAAAGCCAGCGCTACAACTTTTGGACCCTGAAACTGCCCACGACTTGGCTATTTTTGCAGCAAAGCATGGCCTCGTACCAAAAGATAAAGGAAAGGATTGGGTAAGTATGGTTTGCACTTGTGTTGATAGAAAGTGAAGATTGAAAGACTGCTAGTCTGGTCTTTCCTGTGAAGTATGGGGAAGGCAATTTCAAAATCCTATCGGTTTAGCAGCAGGATTCGATAAACACGGAGAGTGCGTCGATGCTATGTTATCAACTGGTTTTGGTTTCGTAGAAGTTGGTTCTGTTACGCCGGAACCACAAGATGGTAATCCCAAACCTCGAATTTTTCGACTAGAAAAGGATCGTGCAGTCATCAATCGCTGCGGTTTCAACTCTGTCGGAAGCTTTTTGGTCTCTGAGAGATTGCGAAAAAGGTTATCCGATGTCCGTAAAGCACAACCAGGTGTTGTTGGTGTCAATCTAGGAAAGAATAGAGATACTCAAGACGCCAAGTTGGACTATGAAAAAGGAGTAGTGGCATTTGCAGATATTGCTGATTACTTGGTGATCAATGTTTCTTCTCCCAATACTCCCAATCTTCGGAATCTTCAACAGAAAAATCAACTTGTTGACTTGTTGGAGCACGTGATAGCTGTTCGAGATGCCACGTTGAAAGAACGTTCGCCCAATGGAAGGCCTCCTATACTGGTAAAAATATCTCCTGACCTCTCAGATGAAGAGTTAAAGGTAGATAGATATCCAAGAGTGAAATTGGCTATTGATTCCTTTTTAATAGGATATTGTGGACGCCTGTATGCAACTATCGATAGATGGAATTGTTATTTCGAATACAACAGTTCAGAGACCGCCTGACTTGCTAGAAAAGAAGGTTGCCGAGGAAAAGGGAGGATTAAGTGGTCCTCCGTTGAACAAAATTTCCAATGCGCTTATTCAAAAGGTTTATAAGATGACAGATGGAAGGTAAGTATATGATAGCTTGGCTGGACTATAAGGATAAAAGATTTGGGTTAGATTAGTTATTGTTGGAGTTGGAGGTGTGTCCTCAGCTGAAGATGCCTATGATAAGATAAGAGCAGGTGCTTCTTTGATCGAACTTTATACAGCGTTAGGTAAGATATGTTTTGTTCTTAATTCAAATTTAGAGTAACAAAATTGCTCTGCAAAGCGTATGAAGGTCCTGGACTGGTTAGGAAAATCAAACTTGGGCTGTCCGAATTGTTACAAAGAGATGGCTTTCAGAGCGTCCAAGAAGCAGTAAGCTAACCATAGCTTTTGGTTTATCACAGTTTAAAAGATGTAAGGTGGGAAAAGATGTTATTCTCTCGACTGTACCATATGGAATGAGAAATTAAGTGATTGGCTTGTCCATGAAGCCTTGTAGCAAGTAACAATTTGGTTTTTATTCTTCTTTTAATGCACAAAGCTTTGGAGTTGATGAAATCGAGACTAGGTTTGGATCATTTTATATGCAATTATTTCAGAGACCGGATACAATATACTGAATTGTAAAACAGTGAAAAATATATCCAACAAGCTATCTCTGCCTCGATGTACAAATGTTTCGCAAACTATTTCAAGAGACGTTGCTTTCATAGCTTGTCTTTGTGCTATTACCTTTTCATTGTCCTATAAACGAGGTACTTGAAAACGACAAAAGTATTTATTTTATAAATGACACAAGACCATCGAAACAACTTTTGTGCTACTTTGGCACGTCCACAAGAAAATCACAAATATAAAAAATAACTATCCATAATACTGCAATTGCTGAACTTGTTGCTCTTGCTGTTGAACTTGTTGTTCTTCCTGTTGAACTTGCTGCTCTTCCTGTTGCTGTTGCTGCTGTTGTTGCTGTTGTTGCTGCTGTTGTTGCTGCTGTTGTTGTTGAATTTGTTGAATAACACAAGATTGCGTGTATTGTACACACTTCAGCTGAGGGATCTGGCAACATTGCTCGATTTGCATCAACTTATATTCTTGACAAGGATAATATATCTAGTGTTCGGAGAAGATATGAGCCAACTTTTTCAAACTAGATCCACATACCTGAGTTTGACATGGATAACTAACCGACTGCTGGTACGATAGTTGGCAATACTACATAAAATTGTGTTGATGATCAAATATATCTAAATTCCTGTGCCATACCTGTTGACAAACCTGCTGCTGTTGATAATTCTGTTGCTCGTATTCTTGCTCACAGCACACCTGCTTATATTTTGTTACGTATTTATAGCAGGTAGTTGGCAATGCTGTGACACATTGAGACATGAACGGAGCCTAGACAATCATAAGTCATCGCAAATTGTTCGAGCATACAATTATCGTACCTGTGTCTGAGTATAAATACAACTTTGAACTTGAGTTTGTGTGGCGGTGACACAAATCTATCCAGTGAACAGGTTCATTTTACATATTCATACTAGCATCATTGAATACACTTTACCTTTTGACATTGCTGCGTCTGAGTTGGTGCAACTGTTTGGTATCCTCTCTCGAAACTTGTTATTTCATCGGCTGTTACTGCATGAATGGCACAGATTATACTTAGAATGAGGACAAAGCTTGCCACCAAAGAAGATTGGACTACTCGAAGGTTACTTTGTTGCATGTCAAGTTAGTTCCAAAACTATGAAACGCAAGTTGTAAAATTTTGTTGTGTTCTTTTACAGAATAAATATGTCGATTGCTTCGAATCGACAGGATTTTCAGCCTTCCAGAAAATCGAATCGAATATGGCGATTGACGTTTCATCGAGATGGAGAGAAAATATTTGTATCTGGCTGGACTTTGGACAAATGCACCAGCTTTTATGGTTTCGTGCGGTAATTTTTGGCACTGTTAGCAAGTTGGGACCTCAAACATAGAAAGTAATTTTGGGGAGAGTTGTTGAATATGAAAACTATGTTTGATGGCAAAAGGGCAACATTTTCTTTTTTAGCAACAGCATCGTTGTATATAAAGTTATATGGAGCCAAAATGAAGAGTGACGTCATTCTAAAACAATTCAGAAAAAGATACAAAGTATGGTAACTCAAAATACATATTTTCAGTTTCTCAGTCCTCAGAGTCGGGGCAAACGTTCTAAATTCTAGCTATCTGATTAGAACTGTATAATATTTGTGATGATTTGCTTTTCAAATGTCGATAGTCGTTTCTTGTTGCAGTGTAGTTTGCATTAGAAACCTCACTCGTATCATTTCAATAAAAGTGTCTGATTTGCAATGAGAACCTTTTGCGATGCGACACCAGCTTTGAAAATCTACTCTTATTAATGAGGGATAGAGTTACGAGTTTTGAAACGATTGCCGTGGACAAAGTTTGTGAGTTGCCTAGGAATTTTGCGAAAGCTTTCTTTCAAATGAGGAGGAGACCATGGAAAAACTTTGGAAAAACAAACTGAAAACGCCTCTCGTAGTATAAAATATAATTTTCTCCATTCTTCTTTCAACTATCTTCAAGCTTCTTTGAAAGAACCTCACCTTTTTATTCGGAAAATTTGAAAATTTTCCAAGGCAGACACAAACAAGCAAAAAAAACTGCGAGTAGTCCACATTTAAAAAGTTGTCAAAAACAGAGAAATAAATACTGAAACAAGGAATACTCTATTTAGTAGAGACTACGTCGGAAACAACTCTACCTAGTCGAGGTGTTGGCAGAAAATTTTTCGGAATTGTTTTTGGTACGCGTTGTGTGACTTTGGAATACGCCAAAGGGACGCGCAATTTGAACGCTCCGTTCCCTTGTATGCAAAGTTGTCCGTCTCCAAGAACAACAGGAGACTTTGAAACAAAGTTGAACGAACTAGACGAGATCGAGCCTCCAGATTATGAAGTTTCGTCCGTTAGAAGAAAAAAGTTCCAAAGCTACTTGGAGGAAAGCTTCGAACGGAACACTGTCAGCGGTCCAGTACACCTTTCTTCTACAGAGCTCGAAGAACAGAAGAATTTTTTGATGCTTAGTTCCCTTTTTCATAAATTGTCGTTCTCAGGGAAAGCTTCGGATTTCAGTTCAACCGCCAATGGCGCCATTACTAGTAGTGAAACTCCACAAGACGTTTCCACCAAAACTTGTAGTTTGGAAAAGATGGCAAGGTTTCTCTTTGGTGTTGAGTTGAATTTGAAATACAAAATTTTATTGAAGAGAAAAGTAAAGCTCCTGCTGGACGAAGGTTTGGAGAATTTATTACTGGAGCCTTGTAATGATGAGAAACATGGGACTCGCATCATTTCTCTCGAGAATATTTTCTACTTTCAACAGAAACAAAACTGTGTAACCGTCTCATTGAAGGGAGAAGAAAAGCTATCGTTGTCGTTTTTAAAGCCGGAAGATGCGTCGTATTTCTATCACTCATTGCTCCGACTACTCTCTCAAAATTATAAGACAGAGTTAGACCAAGACGAGCCAAGGCTTGCAGAATGGCTGACTGGTAATTGGAAGAACAAACCATTGGTTCAAAAGAGATTTCTCAATCACGATATTATTTTGTTACAAAAAATTGGACAAGGAACTTTTGGAAAGGTGAAGCTAGCCTTTTCTGTTCGTCGCAGGAAATTTGTAGCTGTAAAGAAAATATACAAAGAGAAACTTCTCAAGTCTTACCAGACGAAGACTGGCGTAGAAAAATTGTTGACGGAATGTCAGGTCATGATGAAGCTTCGGCATCCAAATATTTTGAAATTGTATGAGCTGTATGATGATTCGAAACTTAATTGTTTCTATTTAGTGATGGAATATGCATGCCGAGGGCCAATTATGCGTTTACAAGATAACCGAAATGTTGAACCCTTAAAAGAAGACATTCTAAGAAGAATAATTTTCCAAGTCATTCAAGCCCTCTGTTATATGCATAGTCAAGGGATAACGCATAATGATTTAAAACCCGATAATATTTTAATGTGCAACGATCATTCAGTGAAAATAGGTGACTTTGGTGAAAGCAGTTATTTTTCGAAATCGGAGAAAAGCAAAGACTGGCCAACGAGGTTGCAAGGAACTCCTGCAATGTGTGCTCCAGAGTTGTGTTTAACTTCCGACAAATGTCCTTTGACAAATTTTCAATACCGTTATGCTCCTGATGTTTGGTCATTAGGAGCTACGACCTTTTTTCTCGCTACTGGACGACTTCCATTTGAAGGACAAAACTTGTTTGAAATCTACGAGTTTATCTGTGTAAAGCCGCTTGTGTTCCCTCAAAGGCCAAGACTCTCAAGTAACCTGCAGAGTTTTATTCGACAAGCAATGACAAAGGAACCTCCAGCGCGACCCACTATATTTGAACTTCAGGAGCATCCGTGGTTGCAAACTTACACAAATTAGGACACAAATGATAAATAGGCTCCAACTATCTTATCAAACAACAATGAAGAAGAAAAATGTAAAACTCATTTATCTTTTTTGCCATCTCCACCGTCCATGTTCGTTCGTCTGTTGAACGCTAGGATGTGTTACTCTTCATCGCTCTACAGGAACACTTAGAGCTTACCTTGCCCATAGGTCGGCGACAAATTCTCTCCTTGATTCCCATGTCTTCTCAGTAAAGTAGAACCCTGAAACTCGTCAGAATTGTCTCTTTTCGTGACCGCAGCTTCGTCAGTATTAGGAATGGCACTATAGCCATCCCATCGAACAGGTTGCACTCCAGCCGCACTGCTTCTAGGTGAAGAACCATCCCCTAGATAGGACTCATAAAGTTCCCAGAATTTTGCCTTTGCAGCTGCTCGGATTCATAAGCTGGCTGTTTATACATATGAAAGTTTTCTTACCTCTTCCGTATAATTTGAGCTTGTCCAACAAAGGAGGTTGTGCTGCTGATGAGTCACCACTCGTTCGAGACATGGTCTGTCTTTCAACATTATTTTCCCGTTCATAAGCGCTTTGCAAGGCACGAGCTAAACGTTCGTCTTCCTCTACCTGAGCGATGCGAGCGGCAACTTCGGACGCATCTTCTGCTGCCGCGGCGGGTGAGGAGGAGGACTTTTCCGAGAGTATGTAGTCAACCGTTCTTTGAACTGAATAGCTATTAGCTTCCAAAGCGTTCGATAACTCAGTGCGCGACAAGTTTGGAAACATGACAGCTAAGTTAGCTATAGCTTCCTTTTTCTCATTTTCTGCACTTGTTCTTGGAGACTCTTGAACCCCAACTGGCTGTCTCTTACTACTACCTAATTCTGTCATTCAAACGGACAACCAAAAATGGACAAATCACAATTTTATTCTTTTCGCTGTGAGCTCCAACTCAAGAGCAAGATAGACAGACAACGCAAAGGTTGAAACGATGATCATTTGAAGGTGCCAGGCGCAGGAGGCAAACTTAAAAGACCAGTTTGCAACTGTCCAGAAGGTCCATTTCCAAAAGGTCCTCCTCCATATCCAAGCATCGGAGTTTGCTGAGTTGGTTGTAATCCCTGAAGAACAACCGAAGGATCCTCGTTGATTTGTGCTTCTTCAGCTTGTTGCTTCTCCTTCTTACGCTGAAGTTGTGCAGCTCTTTCGCTTTCTAACCTACCGAGTCTCGAGGTGAGGTCATGTAACTTTTGAATCATATAAGGCATAGTAAAGTCGGTAGCTTGATGTTGCCAACTTAGTTCCAAAGCAACATCGGCACGAATAATCTCATAACAAGAATATAGACAGAATGAAAAGCACTCTGGTCGATTATTCTGCAAAAAGAATCGTGCCAAGTTCTCTGCCATTTCGGAATTTCCGCTATCTGCTGCAGTGGAAACCGCATCACGATAAAGACTGTCCTTTTTGCACAACTCCAATGCCTTTTCATGTCTTCCAGTTCGACAATACAAATCAACTGCAATACGTCTCATTTCTACCAATTCGTGTTGTTCCAACAATCTCGCAAGTTCTGATTGATCGAAATTATCATATTTCTTAATGGACTGTCTAAGACTAGATATATCTTCTTCATCCACGAATATATCATGAAGTGCTTCATTGACAGTCACAATATTATTTTCTTGAACTTTCATTAGGAAAGGCTTTATAAGTGGTAAATAGCCCAGTGGACCCATTTCTTGTTCACCTGCTCGACGCACGATATATACCACACGACCGGCATCGATTTTTACAGAAATCAGCGACAGTAGTTCATTTAACAAGTTGGGATGCTCATCTAAATAAAACTCCACTGAACGATACAATATTTCCATATTAGAAACTTTGGAAATGACTTCGGTGAACCCAGAATGTGACCAACAAGAAGGTGAATGATTCATCATAATATTTGCAGCGTTGTCCAACTCGTCATAACGAACATATAAGAAACAAAGTTCTGGCCACTGAGAAGAAGCTTCTGTTGCTCTAATCAAACGAGGAATGCTACAACGTTGCCACCACATCTTCAAGTGATCCATCAAAGACTCCTCACGATATTTGGAATAAAGTATTCCAAGTTCTGTAAAAATGCCAGTATGAGCTCGTTCCAAGGACACACCTGCCTCCAACAATTCGATTGCTGCTTCAAAATAGCCAAGATTTTGATAAAACTGTAATAGCTCGTCCAACTCTTCAGGCTCCACAATAATATGAAGTCCACAAACTTGAGCATGATGTAGTTCTTCAGCTTCCAAACATGCATAACAAACAAGTTTCCAAGTCTTGAGACGATCTGCCTTCTTGGCTGCTTCGACAGCTCCGGCATAATCTCCAATACATACAAGAACGGGAGCCAACTTGGCAAAGTTGCCAATTTTCGAAAACAGAATCTTGGCCGCGTTGAATCTTTGCTCATCAAAACAACGATCACCAACTTCTTCTAAATTAGCAGAATTGGCACCAGCTATAAATTCTTCCAACTCATTTAAACGATCACAAACACAGAAGGCATAGACAAGTTCTGTATCTACATATACAAGATCTTTCACCTTGGTTCTTGCCATGTTAAGGAATTTAATAACTGCTTCAAATGCAGACTTGTCTCCATCTGTTGCTCTAGCTGCTTCTACCACTTTTTGATAAGGTGCCGGATCTTTCGCTCTCATTAAAGCATCCACACCGCCCACAATATCTCCGTGTTCAAGCCTCGCAATTCCAAGCTTGCTCCAAACCATCGGTGAATTGACTTTTTCCGCAAATTCAGTGGCACGATTCAAGTCTTCAATATGTTCCAATAACACATCCACTGCAGCTTCAGGTTGCTTCAATTTACAATAAATCTCAAACGCTTCTTCATATAAGCCAGCATCAATGGCGACAGGAGCAATATCCATTCCATCAAAATTATCCAACTTTCGAACATAATCCATCACTCTCGATGTATCCGATTTGATAGCTGTTAGGATCAATAAATTCTGCAAGTTTCGGTTGTTTGCAAAAGAACCGCTACCACGAAGAACCAATTTCTCCAATAGTTCAATCAACTCATGAGGTAAGTCAGCTGTCATGAAAGCCTTGACTGCAACAGAAATTCTTTCCGGATTCTTTTGTTCTGGTAGTGCTGTATTTACGGCTTGATCGATCAACTGTCGTCTATGTTCATTATCTGGGGAAAGAACTCGGGCCCAAAGATCAGGATCTTCTCTTTCAACAACATATCTCGCTTGTTCCTTAAATAAACCATTACGATTCGTAACACTTAACAATTCATCGTCACATTGACCTTTACGATAAGCAATGTATGCAAAATATGGATCCCTTTTCTCACAATAAGGACCGACCACAAGAGGATCATAGTAGGAATTGGTTTCTAAAAAGTGTTCAGGGTTAATATTACAGTCGACATACACTTTTGCTAGTGCAGAATGAACACTAGACTCTGTAGAACCATCGGCGACCTTTGCTTCCAAAAATTGTAATAAAATCTTCAGACGACCTCTGCGTTCCACTTCATCGACAAGTTCATCAACAGGAACCAAATTCTTCACGGATTGTAATAAATCTTTGATAAAGTATTCCTCCACGTCCAAGTCTAGTAGTGCTCCTATTACTTGAGGAGTCTTTGCTGGATTGACTCTTTGTACATAGCCTTGAATAAATTTGAGTTGATTATTCTTCACCATATATCGAATAAGCTCGGGAATATATCCAAAACGATCACAAACATTAATAAGTGGCCTGGGATCCTTTGGTCTCACTTCCATTAGAAAGTCTTTCACCTTTTCTGGATCATAAAAGTTACTTTCTCGAGTAACTCTTTCAGCTTCATGGAACTGACCCAACTTGATTGCGGTTTCAATATATTTGAAATGCACGTCTGGATCTTCTGAATAGTTTACTATACCACCCAAGAAATAAAAGACACCTTCTGTAAGGCCTCGATCTTCAAAAAGGGAAATTACTCTTTGCGGACCAAGCTGGTCTGCATAGTTGCTAGCTATTTGAGCACACAACTGAGAATTTCCTCTAGGATTCACTCGAAGAAGTTCTTTGAGGCATTCCAGAGAATCTTCTGGAGAGAGATTGGAAAAGTATCCAATCAAAAATTCAGGACTAAGTGCGTGGGTATTCGCCATAACTCTCTTTATATCATCGAGGTCGCTATAGTTCTCTAATGCACGCTGGAAGAGACCTTGTCGCTCACAAAGATTAGCAATCTTCTTTCGGTCATAATGATGGAAAATATTCTGTGCCATGATTGCGTCTGCTACAGGTGGTGCAGAAAGTAGATTGACTTCTAACAGTCTTGTTTGTAATTCACCATCTTCAGGGCGGTCATCCTTCAAAGCATCAAGTAAGTACGTTGTTCCTTCCTGTATTAGACCGCGAGAGTAAAACATTTCTGCTATGGCAGAATGATCAAGAGGCTTTCCTGTACCTTCTTGAAACTGCCTCAAGAAATATTCTGCCAAGTCAAGTGCACTTTTTGGGGAATAATTGACTGCAGTTTGAATAAGTTCCATGGGTTCCACGGAAAGCCCAACTCTCTTCGCATATGTTAGAATCTTATCATAAGCTCCATTTTCTAGAAAGGCCTAAGAAACAATGTAAATACTCTAAAATAAACGCAGAATTTGCAGATAATTACCTCAATGACTTTTCCATGTGCCTCTGCTTTTAGATATATTTGAAGTGCTAACTTTGGATCTGAAGACCTCACAACATCTCCCAGCTCTTCACTGCAAGTTATCTTATCTTCGTTCATCCAACGCTCCAACAGCTGAGTACGACCAAACTGCACTACTTGACCACCCAACTCTGCACTTTCAAAACGATTGAGAGCACCTCGTTCCAATAAAGCTTGAAAATATAATAACAAGGCCGAAGGCTGCCCTTGGGCTGCCGGAACGGACTTGAACTTGGCAATAGTTTCCGGTGTCCTCAGAATTCCTCCAGGCGACTCCGCAGCAACCTTGGCGGCTTCTTTATAATTTCCGGCATTAAACAGCTGATCAAAGTATCTCTCATATAAATCTTCTGCTCCTGGGAGTTTGTTTCTGGATGCAACTTTTATCGCTAATTGCACATCACCTAAAGATTCAAGAATATACGGAACAAAATTATTTGGTTCCACTGAGAATCCTAACAACTGTCCTCTTCGATTTAAACCAATAAAACCTCCAGTATTTGTGTGGACCGCCGTAAGGAATATAGTTGATTCCGTAATACGATTCATGTATAGACATCTTCCACTCTCCAAGTCATAAATTTGGACATATCCCAGTCTTGTCACTAGATAAGCAAATGAGTAGGTGGAAGATACTTGTAACGCGACGGGGAAATCCTTCTCTGCAGCTTCTGGAGGATAATATATGTCTGTTACACATTTCGAAAAGCGAGGAGCATCCGAAGGCTTCTTATCTTGACCAATTTCGATTACGTGGAACTTACTAGCATTGGAGGTCTTGGTCGCAAAAACGAACAATTTTGTACCGGGATCCTTGGAATTGATCTGAAACTTGCAAAACGCTGCTGCATGACCTTCAATAGCTTGAGAGACACGACGCTCCACTGAATATAGCTGCATTCTTCCAACGACTCTGTCTCCTTCTTGTTGTAAACCAATAAGGACTAACCACTTTTCGTCTTCATCTGCTCGATAGTTTATAATTTGTGCGTTCATCAAAGTGGCATGTCTGTCATACATTTTAACTGGCTCGGAAGTGGCATCGGTGCAGTCCCAGTGATACACTGAATGAGAAGTAACGAGACCAAGCGTCTTTTGAGACAACCATTTCCAGAAAAGAACTTCTTCCTCCATAATATAGGATTTAACTTTGCTTTTCTTTCCAATATCGAAAAGCTGAAGCTGAACTCCTGCTTTTAACGCCATTACTTTAGTAACAGGATTCATCAATACCGAGTCTGCCGTTATGGGACGTCTAATAATATTCGAAGGGTCTTGTATATCAATAATTGCCACCTGTTTCTGACTTCCACCGGAGACTTCCCTCACGCAGAGGTACTTATCAGACTCCATAGTTACGGTACTAAAGGAAATGGATTCCGTGTTTATGCCCAAAGACGTTAACTAGGGATAATCAGTCCCTCCAAAAATATGTCCAGTACTTAAACTTACAGATAATATTTCTTCTAGTTGCACAGGTTGCGTCATTTCTGTCTGTGGAAGTTAAATACTAGAGACTAGTATATCCTTACAACTCTAAAGAAACGAGAGTTCGGTTAACTTCGAGTTTGTCTCAAGTCTCGTTGAGAACTCACAAAGGCAACAAGAAAGGGGAAAAAACAAATTCACACAAGGAAGCGTTAAACACAAAAGCGCGCACAAACCAGCGCTCCTTCCCCAACAGAGAAAAATGCTGCAGCCCAAAGAATCGTTCCCCACGGCCAATCGAAATAACGATACTGACGCCAGGATCCTGTTTTGCGACTATTTGTGGTAGTTCGTCTTTTGCGAAGACTTGTTTGAAAGAGTTGGAAAGAAATAGCGCCAAAAAAGTTTCATAAGTGCAGTTGCAACAGTTGGAGGTAGTCGAACCAAAGGAGAGAAACTTCGAGGAGACTCCCTTTTACATAGTGACCACGAAAGCATGCATGCAGGCAGTTTTTCCGATTGCAGATATCCAAAAACTCCATGAAGAGTTGCACGACAAATAAGTTTGTATTAAAAGTTTCAAGCAATGTTCTTGGGATCGTCAACCCGATCAGTTTTGAAGCAGAGTCTTTTGGTTCACAACGTCCGCAGAATACAGCATGGATACTCTCTGTTCCACGTCACCCAAGTGTTTTCAGCAAACGTCTTTTACAAAATTGAAAAGACCTCAAACTGAAAGTTGCAGTTTCGTAGGACAAACAACCTTTTCGTTGTTTCTGTTGTTCTGTAAGCATTTTGGAGATTTCCTATTTTTTT
Organism: Galdieria yellowstonensis; assembly: GCA_026122205.1. Lineage (NCBI taxonomy): Eukaryota > Rhodophyta > Bangiophyceae > Galdieriales > Galdieriaceae > Galdieria > Galdieria yellowstonensis. Next base: position 197,026 of record JANCYU010000030.1, on the reverse strand, counting down.
GGACAAGGATCTCCAATACGTAATTGTTGGAACGAATATATCTTCCTCGTTGAAATATTTTGGATGACTTGAAAACCCAAAATGTTTGTTGTTGGAAAGGGTGAAACACGCAGTTTGAACGAGCCTGCAGAACCTCAATCTTGAAAATAGAAGCTGTTAGTTCCAAGGCAATATGGTACGAGTGGTTTGGATAACACAAGTATAGATCATATCGCCCTGGACCTTGTTGCTGAAAGCACGAATCAAAATGAAGCCTGTAGCACTGGATTTTATCTATACCAGGAAACTCGGAAGGTCCTGGGACAACCACAAACTGCCTAACTGTATTTTCCTGGGAGGAAACGGTTCTACAAGCCATTCCTTTCAACGGTGGAGCATCAGAACTCCATAAAATGTAAATTTTGTAAAACTAGAGCTTATATTGAAAACAGTCGACGCTGAATGTACTTCACAACGGTTCTATTCTATTCTATACATGACAAAAGATAAAAGAATTTCAATTTATTCGCTCAAGAAGCGCAACAAGATATTGCGAGCTCCATGGATATCTCGACCACAACGCATCTTACAGTGCGGGCAGCTGAATGTCTTCCTTCCTCCTCGTTTGGAATTTATTTGTCCACATATTCCACAGATTTTGCTGGAATAAACTTCATTCACTATAATTACTCGGCACCAAGGATATTCTCTCGATTTCTGTAACAAGCGTTGCTGAAAACGATAATGAGACCAGGTCGTCAATGCTCTCGCGGTTTTGGGTTTAAATTTTCTTTTACGCCGACGGAGTATTGTGAAGGTTTGAAATTTTGGAGGAAGGATAATGCAAAAGTTGGTACAAAGAAATTTGGCCAGTTTTTCGTACAAATCTCCAACGATGTGACAAATCTTGGCACTTCCTGTTGCACCAGCTTTTCGTATTCTCCATCCTTTTCCATGTTTTACACCTTGTTGACTCCATTGGGAATGTAAGCGGTCTAATGCATACGCAAGGCGATAGATTCTAGCTACATCTCCTTCGCCTACTTGAAGCACAGCACCACGAGGGGAGTCTTCCTTTGAGTGTTCACCGTGAGGAAGAAGATAGGTAAGGGAGGAATAGATTCCATACATATCTTGTCTCAGGACTCTATCTGTAGATGTGGAGGAATCGAAAGCTAAGTGACAATGGAAACCTAGAAGAGTAGTAACATCAGGAGTGACTCTATGTCATGTCCTTAAAGGCACGTCTGCAAACTTTTTGTCTATTTAAGACCGCCCTACTAGTAGGTCCGAATGAGCAATCGGTGCTTGTGGAATTGTATGGCAGGATGTTCGGATTGTTTTGTGCGCCAATAACAATGTTGAGCGCGCCAAACACTTTTGTCGTCGTTCGACTCATTCTGTTGCACGCACAAAACACGTGAGATCATGAAGGTCTATTACAAATGACAAAAGGTTCTAGTTATCAATTCTATACCAAAAAACATGGATACCTCTAGAGTCTGGAATTCGCAATTTGCCAGGTAGAGCCCTGTCCATGACTGCTGGCGCTGAGGCCGTCCGCCTGCCTCTCTTTCGGGGGATGTTGAAGAAATACTCCAACTGGGGTCCTTTAACGGCGTAAAGTATTGCACCAAAAGACAGTCAAGCGAAAAACTATATTCTACGTCTCACAATCTTCAAACCGATTCGAACCAAAGAAGTTAAAGTCCAACTAGCTTCCAGAGCAACAAAAGGCCAATATTTTACAAAGATAGCTGCCAAGCAAGCACAAAGCCCGCCTAGAGCGTTAACCCACAAGTATGTATAAGAATCCTCTTCCAAGTAGTTAAATACATTGAGAATAAATAAAACCAATAATGCGACGGAACCTAAAACACCAAAGACAATGTTCAACAAGTTGTCTGTGGACATTGAACACGTAGAATGACACGCCGTCACGAAGACAATCCATTCTGCAGGAAGCCTACATGCCTACAGTCACTTCTCTGCAGAGAGTAAGTGACTGTGGCTCTCTACAGAACTATCAAAATGCGAATTACAGACTCTAGGGGACACCTTTGTTTTAGTATAGAGCTTGGTTCTTACTAGTTTCAATTTGTCGTTACTTGAAAAAGCGGGTAAAACCGGACTGTAAGTATTTGCCAGTTGTAGTTTATTGATCTGGCCGAGATGACTGGAAGATGAGGATAAGCTCGAAGGTTGGGCGTTGTAGCCGTTTGGAACCCTCAAAGTTGTGATAGGCAGCGAGGCTAGTTCCACCTTTTGAGCTTTATGACTTTCCTTAACCACTCTGAGCTTATTTGTTTGTTCTGGCTCGTGGTCAGAAAAAGGTTGTTGTCAGAGAATATTTACTCTGGTTTTAGGTTCTTTTCTAGTCTTTTCGAAGGTCTTTCATACAGAGTAACTTCTACACCTTGTGTGAAAATTGCAGCGTAATAATATGTCTGTGAATATGCCACTTTTTCAGAGAAGAATATCTCTCACTTTATACGTCCACACAACTTTATAAATTACTAGGCTCATCTGTCAAAGAAACAACAACTTTACCAATGTTTGCGTTGGATTCCACGTATCGATGTGCTTCTGGTATACTTTCCAATGACGAAAATACTTTTCCAACGACAGGTTCGCATTCCTTAGAAATAAATCGAGGCATAATATGCTGCTCCAAATTCTAACAAGCAATCAATTTGCAATGATGAATATCATAAGCCCAAAATACTTACTTTCACCAGATTAGCTTTGTAAGATAAGTCACGATTACGCAGCGTGGAAGCCAACATAGAAGCACGCTTACCCATTAAAACACGGAAATCAAACGTAGGAACTTTGGTTCCACCCAGAGTGCCATAAATAACCCAGCGAGCATCTGTTGCAAGACATTTAGAATTTTGTTCGTACATAGAACCTCCAATACAATCCAAAATAACATCAACTCCATGACCTTCGGTGACCTGCAATACTCGATCGGAAAAGGCACCATCTGCTTCTTTATAGTTTATTGCTTCTGTTGCTCCTCTCGCAAGACAAGCGTCCAGTTTTTCCTTAGAACCAGCGGTACAGATTGCTTTGCAGCCAATTACCTTGGTTGCAATTTGAACAGCAGCCAGTCCTACTCCTGAAGCTCCAGCGTGAATGAGAACCCAATCACCAGATTTTGCTTGTGCCACAAACATCAACAACTGAGAGGCAGTTAACCAGGCTTCCGGAACTGCTGCAGCTTGCTCAAAAGTCCAATTCTCAGGGATTGGGATCGTACAAGCTTCTTGTACAATACAAAGATCGGCATAACCTCCTCCTCCTACAAGGGCCATCACACGATCGCCTCTCTTCCAATCCCTTTTACAACCTGGACCGACTTCTACAATCTCTCCCGAACACTCTAAACCCAGGATATCTGTCTCACCCGGTGGTGGAGGATAGCGACCGTGACGTTGCATGATATCTGCACGATTGATGGCGGTTGCCCTCACTTTCACTAACAACTACAGTCTTTAGAAAGACTTTCAACAAGCCTAATTTTTATACTCACTTGTGCACCAGTTAAGTCAGGAACTTCCCTTTCAACCACAACCAAACATTTTTCCGGCTTTCTGTCTTCTTCCGAGGAGTCCGGAGTAGCAGTAGTTACAACGCCGTGAAGCTTTCGTGGTTGCATGACACCCGACAAAATTTTACGCGAGTAGAAATAAATTTCCTCGAGGACTAGTGCTTGCGAGACGCTTGGAAGCGCATTCTGAGAAATAGCTGAGTATGGATTTTTAAGTAGCAAAGGTTATTTTGAACGCCATGAATACAGTTGCCACATTCTTCTACTCGCAAGACTTATTTCAAGGAAATTGAGGAGCATGTTTGTTCCATTTTTCTCGCTCATTACCAAGATCAAACGTCCCTTTACTGCGTTAAATAATTGTCTGTGTGCAAACTTCTAGCCGTTTTTCCTTTTTTTGATTCAATAAGACGAACCTATGTATTGATTTCTAAAAAGTTGGTAGTTTTGCAAGCCTCTCACAAATATTCTGAACAAGATGAGCATTCATGAATTCCATTGACAAAAAGACGTTCGGTAACTTTTGTTTTCTCCTTACTGACATTTTGTTGCTGGTTGCTCCAACGCTATTTAAGCACGTGGTGTTGTAAACAAACTAAAAGAGGTAAAAAGGCTTTTTCGCGAGACTCACTGACATATAGAGTGGAAATCACAGGGTTATTTCAACCTCCGTCGTTCATTGCAATCCGTGTAAAGTCTTCTCTAAGTGAAGACTTCGCAAGCAGCATTCCACAGAAATTTCCTGGGAAATTTGACATTTCAATGATTAAACCTAAAACCTTCGTAGAAGCCTTCCAAAGTCCTTTTCTAGACAAGTAGAACGGAAAATATTAAGACCCAATAAAACGATGTAAAATTGAGAAAGAAGCCTTAAATTCCCCAAAAAAACCCTCATGAGGTACGAGCAAGCACTTTAGCTTTTCAAAGAGGCAGATAAAGCTCTGGACAGTTATTTCCATGACGATGGAGAAGCAGGTATCTTGTGCAATACACTTTAATGCTCTCCATGAATAAATAGACTTTCTATGGGCAAGTTGTAGAAGCAACTTACATACAGATAGTGCTCGTATGAACAGGTATCCACGAATCGTTACAACCGGCTGTGCCTATTGGACAGCTCCCCTCATTCATGGAAGAGGCATCGCATCCATTCGAGGGACATTCCCTTGGAACATTCAAGGTGAACAGTCATTTATCTGTAAAATTCTAGGCGACATTATCCACCTTTTAAGAGAACAGGAAAAATTCGGTTATTTCACTTTATTCACTTTGACCATGCAAAGTCCTGTCCTTTTTGCTTCTTTTCTTGTCGTTCTAAGTGCAATACAGACTATTGCTTACAATGGAACAGGAGTGCCGGTCTATAACATATCTGATCGTCTCGGATATGACAAATACTCCTTCCTCATTGACGGTGAACGGCACTATATCTTCTCAGGTTCTTGGCACTATTGGAGGCTCCCAAGTCCTAGTTTATGGAGAGACATTTATGAGAAATATCGAGCAGCCGGCTTCAATACCGCTACTATGTACTTCAATTGGGACTACCATTCACCCAAGTCAGAGGTCTACAGTTTTTTTGGAGTTAGAGACGTACAAAAGGTTTTAGAAATGGCCAAGGAAGCTGGCATTTATGTTATTGCAAGACCTGGTCCTTATATTAATGCAGAAACAAATGGTGGCGGTTTTCCAGGTTGGCTAGTAGATATAAAAGGACGAGCTAGATCAGCTGCACCAGACTATACTGCTGCATGGGAACAATGGTTCAGGGCTATTCACTCTCAGATGGTACCTTGGCAGTATACTACAAATGGCACCATCATAATAGATCAAATTGAAAATGAATATTCAAGTGGTGACTTGGTCCCTGAATATATGGAACTTCTTGAGCAGAAGACAAGGGAACAAAATATTACTGTGCCATTATCGTTCAATGATGCTTATGCTGGTGGACATTGGGCCAAAGGACCTGGTTCAGTGGATATGTACGCCATTGACAGTTACCCACAAGGATTCACATGTTCAGATTATACATATATGGGACCCTTATATGACTTCAGACATTATCATCATGAGTTTAATCCTAAGGAGCCACTGTATCTTTCTGAATTTCAGGGAGGTTCCTTCAATCCATGGGGAGGTACAGGTTTTGGAGACTGCTACAAGTTGACTTCGTCCAAATTCGAAAAGATATTTTATAAATATAATATCATTCAAGGTGTTTCTCTTCAAAACTTCTACATGACTTACGGAGGTAGCACTTGGGGATGGCTACCTTTTCCAGGAGTATACACATCATACGACTATGGCGCTGCTATTTCTGAAGCTCGTCAACTTACTGAGAAATACCAAACTCAAAAACTTTTAGGCTACATGCTGGAAAGTGTGAAACCAATAACAAAGACAGAGTGGCTGACGAATGCATCCATTGGAAACTCCAATCTCAGCCTAGAGGCAAGAGTTAACCCTGACACGGGTACTCAGTTCCTGTACATTCGCCAGAATGATTTGTCTTCAACCACACAACGTCTTACAAACATATCCATTAGTGGCATAGGAGGGAACTACACTATTCCTCAAAAGAATTCTATCGTTCTTGATGGTCAAACTGCAAAAATCCTCATTGCGTTCTATTCTACGGATGACTTCAACATGGTTTATTCAACTAATGAGCTCATGTTATCATCCAAAGTGAATGAGCAGCGTGTCCTCATATTCTATGCAGAAAGAAATGAGTTCGGAGAACTGGTTTTTGAGTTTCCCTCGCAACCAAAATTTGAAGTCATTCAAGGAAACGCAGAAATCCAATGGAACGCAGACTCGAGACACTTACAGATCAACTATGTTCTAGAAAATGAAACAAGGGTAAAAGTTGAAGACAGAAACAAGTCTTTGCTGTTGATATTCGCAACGGAAGGCCATGCTCATCTTTATTGGAGGCAGTATGCTCGAAACGAGACTGTTATTGTAAAAGGATCGTATCTATTTCGAGCAGCTGAGTATACAACATCTCATAAAGTGCCTCCACTAGGTTCAGTAACTCCTGGACAACCACCTGTTGTTATTCAACCTCCGGGTCCTCCGGGTCCTCTTCATCATCCCGGTCCTTCCAAAAAAAATAAATATCTGATGCTTCGAGGTGATACAAGTGAGGAGACTGAAATCGAAATATTTACTTCACCGGTCGACGGCATATATTGGAATGGAGAACCACTTCAAGTTACTAAAACTAAAAGTGACTCTTACGTTGCTAGGGTACCAGGACCTCGACAGGTAACTTTACCTGTTCTTCGTAACTGGAGATGGAAGAAGGAAACTTTCGAGAAAGAACGTGATTTTGACGACTCGCAGTGGGTTCTGGCAAATAAGACCACAACTAATAATCCGACGAAGCCTGTAACTTTACCAGTTCTTTATATGGATAGTTATGGTTTCCACTTTGGTGACGTCTGGTTCCGAGGACATTTTAATTCTTCTGGTAAAGAACAAGGAATTGTTTTAGATGGAGATGGTGGAGAGAATGGAATATATTCTGTTTGGTTGAATGGAGAATTCCTTGGGTCTGCTAGTGGAAGGAAATTCTTTGCATTTCCATCTTCAATACTTAGGTCTGCTGATAACGTAATTGCTTTGTTATTGGAAAACATGGGCCATAACGAGGACTATTCTGCGAATGACGACTATAAGAGACCTAGAGGATTTATTGAAGCCAAACTTGTAGGCTCATCTTCCAATATTACATGGTACATTCAGGGTAATATTGCCGGTGAAGACGTTGTTGATTTTGTAAGAGGACAAGTGAATAATGGCGGTTTGTATGGTGAACGTCATGGATGGTATCTTCCAGGCTATCCAGATCATACCTGGAAGCACGTAGAATTACCATATCGCGTAAATGAAGCAGGAGTACAGTGGTATCGCACAACCTTTTCCCTGAATTTACCTGATGACCATGACATACCAATTGGAGTGCGAATTATTGACAAAGAATATTATCGATATCGTGCACTTATTTTTGTGAATGGTTGGATGATGGGGCACTACATCAATTACCTTGGACCTCAACATTTGTTCTATGTACCTGCCGGCATTTTGCAAAACCACCGTCAGAATGACATTGCTATAGCTGTTTGGAATGAAGATTCTACCAATGGCGGACTTGGAGAAGTCATTTTGGAGAAATATGGCTCCTATCGTGGTGGAGTTCCTGTTCAAGATGTCTACAGTCCAACGTATCAAGAGTTTGAGCAGTGTAAGGCCTGTCAATTCCACAACTGCACGGTTCCCGGTATCGATTGCAGTAAATGTTTGCAGTGTAACTGCAATTGCTCAAAGTGCGACTTTACGGCTGGTTACTGTTATCTTCGCTGTGGTTGCAAGAAGTAAACTTGCTTTTCATCACTGAGTGAGTGTTTCTCTGCTTGTTCGTTTGTTTCCAATAAACTCTGTTCGTGATTTTTAAATCAACTGGCCTAAGCATTTGCATTGCCTTTAGCTTTTTGGTAAGATTGCATGTCTTATCTCTTACAAATTCCATGGAGACGTTGACACCAATGGATTAACTGCCCTGGCATGTGGATATATTTCTTGTGGATATGATCCTAAAGCGTCTTACCTTTTATAAGCTCATACACTAGATACTACTTAGCCGGTGATATTCCAAAAGATCCTTGACTGTTGCAGATGATTAGCCGTCTCCCAATCCTTATTTGTTGGCTTCCGCTCCTTTGAACGATATCAATTAAATTGGTAAAAGATAAACAAGTTGTGAATTGTGGATAGTTATTTTATAAAACTAGACGCTTTTTTCTACGCAAAAAATGGCGCCAAAAGATTTCATTGTCTGCTTCTCATATAGAGCAAATTTTACTATTGAGTAGTGTCCTCAAAGGCATGCAAGTCGGATTTGTTACACTAGGAAACCTGGGAGTTGCCGCCTGCTTCGTTTGTAATTGCAGTGAAACAAGCAAAGGAAAACCAACTGGTACAAGCTTGTTCACCTTTTTATGCAGTCAGTCAACGGACAAGAATGCAACAACCAAGAGTCGCTTTCAAGTGTTGCACCGATTCCATCCAATAGCGCTCTTGTGGAAGGAAATCGTCAAGTAGCAACAGGAAAATATGGTGCAAAATCGCTTAGCAAATCTCTTAGCCACAGCATAATCGAGGAACTGGAACATATTGAGGCGCAGATGAGAAATTGGAGCAACTAGGTAGAGGATAACAGTTTGTACCAACATCAATTATTACAGCGAGCAGCCTTTTTAGGTTCCTTGTACATGAAAACTAATTTGATGGAGGATGAACAAGAAATTCTGAGAAAGTATGAACTAGGTCATGCACCCTTGAATAGACCATGTTTCGAAGCTTCTTCACTTTTAGCAGTACATTCAAATAGCTTTCAAAGATTGGAAGAGTGTCATTTATTGGAGCATGTAATGAAATTATTGCAAGGCGATCATTTGAATGCGTCTAAAGAGGAACAGCTGGGAGAATTCACATTAGAATGTAAGAAACTAAAAGATGCTTGTCCATCGGCAATGATTCTACATGTTTTGCGTGTACGACATGAATCCAGCTTGGAATTGATAGGCTTTGCTGATGCTTGTCGAAAAGCAATGGATATCGAGGAGAATAATGCTTCTAGGAAAGCCAATGTTTCGTCTCCATCGAGGCGTTCCCTAATGCAAATAACGGAGCCTTTTGACGATGTCGCAAAGTAGCCTATGATAACTCCACTAATAGCCAAGAATAATACTGAAAAATACGGAATGTGGACAGTTCTCTTTCGTTCCGACACCAGAGAGGTCCCAAGGTGCCGTGTCGGTTACAAATTTAGTATGCAACATACCTCTGTCCATTTAGTACGGAATAAACTTGAAGACATTAGTACATGAACTAGGAGTAGATCGCATCCCTAGAGTTGGCAGTCGAAGCCATCTTGAAGAAATTTTTCAAACCTCGTCTTCTCCTCGTGTTTTATATATGGATCTCGAAAATGTCTGCAATGCATTGTCCAGACTGACTTATTTACGTCGAGCTATTATCGAGAGACCTTGTTTTGCTACCATTGAGAAGTAAGTCTGACATATTGGTTCCAAGTACTTTACCCATCGATGTTATTAGAGCTATCAATTATTTGGATGCCGAATTCTTACTGACCAGTGCTTTCCATCCCAACTATGTAGAGAAAATGTTACGAATTGGAGAACCTCAACGGTTTCGTGACGTATTTGTGGTGAGCGAAGGTATAGAAGGTGGCTTAGCGTTTCGCAAGGACGTGCTTTGAGATGCATTAAGAAGGAAGATTCGACATGAGAGTTCTTTTTCTTGAGTATCGTATACTTCAGAGTTGATCATTCAAAGTTGCGATCAAACAAAAAGTGGTTATGAAGTCTTTAATGCGATAATAAGAGCCACTTGTCAAGCTTTGAAAGTTACGTTGCCAAGCAAACTGAAAATAAGAATTGCGGTCCAAGGGGGAAATTATGCGTTTGGGGTTTTTCAAGCATTGTTGTTTGCTTTGTGTTGGTCGACTTTGGTGGTTTTGAAACAGTGAAGAACAGCACTTTGAGGCACTGAAGTTGTTTTCTAAATAATATGTTGACCAAATTTGAAACCAAAAGTAACCGAGTAAAGGGTCTTTCCTTTCATCCCATCAGACCTTGGATACTTGCAAGTCTTCACAACGGTGTGATTCAGCTGTGGGATTATAGGATGGGAACCCTTTTGGACAGATTTGAAGAACACGAAGGTATTTTATGGTTCTGTACTGCAACTTTTGTGTTACTTAGTCTCTTTGCTTAGGCCCTGTGAGAGGTGTACATTTTCACCCTTCACAACCAATATTTGTGAGTGGAGGAGATGACTACAAAATCAAAGTTTGGAACTACAAACTTAGACGCTGTTTGTTTACACTTTTGGGTCACTTGGACTACATTCGAACCGTTTTCTTTCATCACGAGAGTCCGTAAGTAGCGATATGTGTGGTTTTAGCAGAACTGACATCATCTCTCTTTCTTCATAGTTGGATAGTATCTGCTTCGGATGACCAAACTATTCGCATATGGAATTGGCAGAATCGTTCCTGTATTGCAGTACTTACTGGTCATAATCACTACGTCATGTCTGCTGTATTTCATCCCGATGAAGATCTTCTCCTTTCCGCATCTTTGGATCAGACTATACGTGTGTGGGACATATCCGGATTACGCAATCGTTCTCCCACTTCATCATTTTCTTCCAAAGATAACTTTGCTGCCGATATATTTTCTTCCAACGAGGCTTTTGTTAGAAATGTAATAGAAAGTCATTTTCGCGGCGTCAATTGGGCAAGTTTTCATCCAACCATTCCTCTCATTGTTAGTGGAGGAGATGATCGACAAGTGAAGTTGACATATTTAGAAAATGGACGGACGAGAGAAATACAAACCTTTTATGGACATTTGAACAATGTTTCTTGTGTAATGTTTCATCCCAGTACAAATCTGATTGTTTCCAATTCAGAAGATCGTACAATAAGAGTGTGGGATCCCATTCGTCATACTTGTTTACAGACATATCGAAGAGAGAATGACAGATTCTGGATTTTAGCAGTACATCCCAAACTCAATCTGATTGCAGCTGGACATGATTCTGGAATGATAGTTTTCAAGTTGGATAGAGAGAGACCGCCATTTTATAGCGTCGGCAAGGATTTATATTACGTAAGAGAAGGAGATGTTCGACTGTTTGATTTAGAACAAGGAAGTGATCAGTCTCTCTATCAATTATATGTGAAGCCTGATATTATGTCATTGTTATATTCGAGTTCAGAATATATGTCTGAAGTTCGAGGTCCTACTTATGAGCCGCCACCACGTTATATGCATGTGAACACCTTTGAGAATTGTATATTACTGACGCATGATCGAGATGCACCGAAATATTCCTTATACTTTTTAGGTAAAAAGGGAGGACGTTCAGAAACGATTCATGGCTTTGGAGTTGCTGTATTTGTGGGTCGAAACCGGTTTGCAACCTTATCGGCTGGAGAACAATTGCAAGTCCGTGACCTTCGTAATGAAGTTACCAAAACAATTCCTTGTCCCATTCCAGGAGCAGAACTTGTTTTTCCTTCACGTCCAGGTACTATTCTCATAAGTAATGGAGAGACGGTCGTGCTTTTTGATATGACACAACGCAAAGTATTGAAAGAACTTGCCTGTGCTCACGTGAAATATGTTGTATGGAATGAACATATGAATAGAGTGGCATTTCTTAGTAAACATTCGATCACTTTGGCATCCGGAAAGTTGGAATGTTTGGCTGTTGTTCATGAAACAGTAAGAGTGAAGAGTGCCGTATGGGACGATTCTGGAGTTTTATTATACACCACTTTGAACCACTTGAAATATTGTTTGCCAAATGGAGATGTTGGAATTGTTCGAACTTTGGACAATTTGATATATTTGACTCGTGCCAGAGGACCAGCCGTTGCTTATTTGGATAGGGAAGGCATTCCAGGAATTCTAGCTGTAGATCCTACTGAATATGCATTCAAGTTGTTGTTATTGAGAAAGAAGTATGATGAAGTAAGTATTGTCATTATATAGTTATCATGAAATGTTGGTGAATTGCTAATGTTATTATCGCAACTAGGTACAACAAATGATTTCAGAACATCGTTTTGATGGACAAGCTATGATATCGTATTTATGTCGCAAAGGATTTCCGGAAGTTGCTTTAGAGTTTGTTCGAGATGATAAAACTCGTTTTCATTTAGCATTGGAAGCTGGTTTATTACAAGTGGCTGTGGAAGCTGCACAGTCTTTGGATACTTTGGAGATATGGCGCAAGTTGGGTGAAGAAGCATTGGCACAAGGAAATGTTTCCATTGCGGAACTCGCTTATCAACGTTCCAAAGACCTTCACAAATTAATATTCTTATATGTGATTACTGGCAACTTTGATAAATTGGAGAAAGCTGCCAAGTTGGCAGAAATGCGTAAAGACTATATGGCCCAGTTTTTGATCTCGTTTTATTTAGGAGACGTGGATCTGCGAACCAATTTGTTGTATTCCAGTGGACAAAGCACTTTGGCTATGTTATATGCAGATACTTATGAGTTGTCCGATTGGAAAGCAAAATGGACGTCTCCAACAGGGTTACAATGGGATAATATTAAACCTGGGAAGACTGGACTGTTACTTCCTTTGATTCCCGTTCATCCAAAGACTTCTTCCTGGCCTTTATTGGAATGGACGACTAGTAATGGCTATAGTCTGTTTAGACGCGATCCGAATGCGTTGGAAAGCTTTGAAGAACCCACCGTCACTGATTATTATGAGGATGCATTGGTGGCTTCGGAAGACCAAGAAGAGGAACAAAGTTGGGTAGATTCCAAGGAAGGAAGGAAGCAAATACCTTTGGATACTTGGAAATCGTTTGAAACATCCCAAAAGAATATCCCAGAAAAGGATAATGATATTCCGTCATGGACTGGGAATAATAATACTACTTTGGAAACTGCGACAGGAAAGAAAGAGGAATGGGAAGAAGAAGAAGAAGGTTGGGAAGAACTCCATGTGGAGATTGAGCCGACACCACAAGAAGAAGAAGAAGATTTGAACCGCGACTGGAATGAATCCCAAAGAGAGGAAGAAGATGAAGCGATGCCTGTTCATTCCGATAAATTGCAATCTATTGCTACTGTTGCAGGCTTACAAAAGATGGAATTCAGAGTGCCTGAAGAGAACGCATCTATTCGACAAGTTTGGTCCCATAGAGCTCGAACGCTTCATGAATACATTGTTAGTGGTCGTATAGAAGAGGTGGCAGAACTGCTTCAATCGGAATTGGGATTTGTTTCGTTCGAACCTTGCAAGTCCATATTTATGGAGATATACATGACGAGCTGTAGTTGTATATCTATGTTACCCTGTCTAGGTAGTGTACCCATTTATTATTATGATAATGATCATCAGATGTTGGACACGAGGAAAAGAAGAAATGCTCCCAAACCTTACTATTCATGGGAGCAGACACAACAACTTTTTAGTCGAGCACAGGAAAAAATGACTGCTGGCAAGTTTTCCGAAGCATTCAGTCTTTATCGTCAATTGATTGTAACTCTTCCATTTGTCTCCGTAGTGGACGATTCTCAATGCAGTCTTTGTATGGAAATGCTGACTACATGTAGAGAATATATCGTCGGACTAATGATTCGTACCAAACAAACGGAAGCCAAATCCAAAGGAGATTTCGTCCGACAGTTGGAGTTGGCAGCGCTCATGACGCACTGTAATATGTCGATTACGCATCAACATTTGGCATTGCAAGCAGCTATGAAATTAGCATATTCTACGAAGAACTATCTTTATGCGCTGAAATTTGCCAATCGATTGTTGGAGTTGGCACCCAATGAAGACATGGAGAATACTGCCAAAAAAGTGAAGCAGTTTTGTGAACGGAATCCATCCAATCAATTCGAAATAGAGTATGATATGGACAACAATAACTTGCAGTTGGATGCTGGTAGATTGAAACCTTGCATTCCAAGCAAGAGTTGTGTATATTGTGGTGCTTGTTACGATTCCAGTTGGCAATCGACGACTTGTACGGTATGTCAAGTAGCTCGAGTAATGGAACAAGACGATGAGAGCCGCACAGCATATCCAGGATTGTTTTCTTTATTGCATAAAACCAACCTGGCCTAGTCTCAAATATCCAATACAATTCTCTCTGGAGGTAATCCTTCAAATGCGATTCTATAAATGGTGACCATATGTGGAAATTCCTCCAAAACGTTGTCTTTCTTTAAAGTCAAATAAACGTCTTTGGCAGTAGTCGTTCCTTGCAGCTTTTGTCCCCCAAGTAATTCTTCTTCTAGCTCTTCCCAAGACTTCTTGGTTCTTACAAAGGCTTCTGCGCATTTCCTGTTCCTTCCACCATAACAAGTAGTAATCAAATCGGCAACTCCACAACTTTCCATAAACGTTTCCAACTTCACATTAGAATAATATTTCTTTGTAAACCGTTGCATTTCAATCAGTCCAATTCTCATCAGAGCCGATTTGGTATTGTTTCCCATTTCTAAAGCATCACAAAAGCCTGCACCCAAAGCAATCACATTCTTTAGAGCACCACAAACTTGAACTCCTGCAACGTCTTTTACCAGGCCAACTCGAAACATATCATCGTGGAAAAGTTGTTTCATCAACTCTCCATCCTGTTCATTTTCATAACCAATTGTTGTCTCACAAAACTTTCCTGCTGCTATTTCGTTGGCAATATTAGCACCACTTAAAGCACACATGGGAATATTCAGTTCTCTTTTGATGATATCGGTGATCAATAGTGGACCCGACTCGTCAAAGTCTATGCCCTTAATAAGACTGATGCCACGACAGTGACTGGAAATGACAGGTTTCATTTGCACACACAAGTTATGAATAAACTGAAAAACGTCAATACAAATAGCTTTCAACCCACGAGCTTACCTGATGGGGAACCACAAATACCAACACCGTCGCGCCCTTTACGGCTTCTTTGATGTCAGGAACGGCGACAATATTCTCAGGCAATTTGTAACCAGGCAAATATTTCACGTTTTCATGCTTTGTGTTGATTATTTCAGTAAGCTTCTCACCGTTCACTAATTCTTCATACACCCACATCTTGACTTGCTTCTCAAAACGTGGATTTTGTTGAACATTTTTACCTATTAATCTGGAAGCAGCTGATCCCCAGTTACCCGAACCTACAATAGCAACTCTTTCAAGAGACATGTTTTATGGGAAAAAGTTCCAACAAGCAGAAGAACGAATTGTCACTGCTGGAAGAGAGAGTGACAGCGGGGAGAAACGGATTTTGTCTGGAATGGGACAGAAATTTGCGCCAACGAGGAAGGAAAAAAAATGCCGCGCGGGCGGGCGACCCAAGGGCCAATTCCTCGTATCTCGTTATCCTCTCTTTGTTCCCAACTCGAAATAAAAAACAACAAGGAATGGAATAGCTCAAAGATTAAATCTGCACACAAGGACCGTTGTGGTTACAACGAGTGGTTCGATAGTATATTAAAGCAAGACCCAAGCTCTATACCAAAACATAAATAGCAAGGAAGAGTTTGGAATTCATCGCCACTAGGGACTGTTGGCATCGGGTTCGTCCTCTTTTTTTTTATGCAGACATATTTCATTTGTGTATTTCTCTGGTGACAAATCGTACAAATGGAGCGTATTGTTAAAATATTTCCAAAATAACAACAACACGATAAACATTTTATAAAGCAATCTATCGTTCCTCTCTTTCCTGTCACAATACAAACTTGGACAAGTCTGTCTTCAACAACATATCTCCAAGAGAACCTTTCACACTAGGTGCATCGATAGTCACGGTCTGACCCTTCCAATCCGGAGCATTGAAACTAATATCTTCTACAATCCTTTCAATGACGGTATACAAACGCCTAGCTCCAATATTCTCCACATTGGTATTGACTTCGGCAGCAACAGCAGCAATTTCTCGAATAGCCTCAGGAGTAAATACCAAATTAACTCCTTCAGTCTTCATCAACTCTACTTGTTGCCTAATCAAATTATTCACAGGAACAGTTAAAATTTGATAAAGATCGTTTTCAGAAAGTCCTTTCAATTCCACTCGAATTGGTAACCGTCCTTGTAACTCTGCCATCAAATCTGAAGGCTTGCATTGATGAAAGGCACCAGAAGCAACAAAGAGAATATGTTCCGTATCAATGTTGCCATATTTGGTAGAAATTGTACTTCCTTCTATCAAAGGAAGCAAGTCACGCTGTACACCTTCTGCAGAAGCATCAGCTCCACTTCTCCATCCATTTGGAGTACAAATCTTATCAATCTCATCGATAAACACAATTCCATCTTGCTCAGTCAACTGAATAGCTTGTTGAATAACAGACTCGTCACTTAATAATTTGTCCGACTCCATATCTTCCAGTACTTGACGAGCATCCTTTACCTTCATCCTTTTCTTCCCACCTGACTTGCTCATCGTAAATATCTTCTCCAAGTTGAATATTTCAGGCATAACATCTCCCATCTGAACAACATGAGGAGACTTATTCTTTCCACTTTCTGGAACTTCTATTTCTCTGTCTTCCAAGGCCCCTTTCCTAAGCAAATTTCGAAAACTCTCTCTAGTTTCCTTTCGAGCCTGAGGACCAGTCAGCTCGTCCAATATTCTCTCTTCCACTAACTTATCGACAGTCTCTTTTATCTCTTTCCTCTTTTTAGACTTTACCATTTGAACCGCATTTTCTACCAAGTCTCTTATAATTTGGTCGACGTCTCTTCCGTGAAACCCAACTTCAGTATACTTGGTGGCTTCTACTTTCACAAAGGGTGCATCCACAAGTTTTGCCAGTCTTCTTGCAATTTCCGTCTTTCCTACTCCTGTTGGACCAATCATCAGAATATTTTTTGGTATAACTTCATCTGCGAGTTCTTTGACTACATGATGGCGACGCCACCGGTTTCTCAACGCGATAGCCATGGCTCTCTTTGCTTCCGTTTGGCCGACAATAAACTTGTCCAATTCTGCAACTATTTCCTTTGGAGTGAGTTCTCTAGGTGCCTTATTTGTGCCATCTCCATCCCTACGACAGTTCAACCACGCATTCTCAAACTAGGAAGAAGAAGCAGGAACCTACCCTTGACTATTTTCTACATTGGTTACAGATGACACAGGCATAGGGGCTTTATTGTTACCGTCTGAAGAAGTAGAAGCATCGGAAGAAAATTTCCCCAGAGGTACGCAGTAGTAGCTGCTAGTCCACCCAGTGGGCGATAAGTGTCGCTTCTTTAGAGAATCATATTTGTTGCAGCGTATCCTAGTATAATGTCTTTGAGTCGACTTATAAACAGCGACAGTATTTTTGGCGCCACTTGACAAGTCTTCACCTAGGAATAGTTTCCTAGTTCCCAACAACCCAAGCCACCTCCTAGACGCCCACATGTTGTGCCTGGTGAAGAATGGAAAAGTGAGAAATGTTGTTCGTGGCTGTTGATGTCGTTGTTATTGTTGTGAGGTTCGACTAGCGATGTATTACTAAGTTGCCTGGATAAACTTTTTTCAAATGAAACAACAAGAGCAACGTGAGCTCGACGAGCAAATAGAAAACTTGGATATATCTTCGACTATTAAAAAGTGTTTGAGACGAATAGATGACGATTCGAAGCGAACTTTTCTCAAGGACGGAGCCATTCTTCTCAAACAAATAGTTCGATTGGATACCAAAGATACTTTACGAATAATAGAAGCGTTCTCATCCAAAGAGATAAAGAACCCCACTGCGTATATTCTCAAAGCTGTGAAGACTGCATTCAAGGACTATTTCTACCATTGGAACGTTTCTCCTAGGGTAGCCGAAGCTATAGAACGCTTTCATCCTTCTGGTTATTTGATATTTGATGTGGATATTATACATCAATTATCGAAACTTTCAGAAAAGGAGGCGTTGGACTTTTTATCTTTGATGGAACGGCGTATTCGTTGTCCTTCTTCTTTTGAAAGTTTGGAAAGACTTCGAAGCTTTATTTATCGATACCTAAGAGCTCTGAGACACTCTTATTCGTTGCCAAAGATTCCCCCAGAGTTTGAGTACAAGGAAGACAATAGCAAAGTACCTGTGAAGCGAAGTAAGAAGTTGTTCCCAATACTATTTATTTGTTTATTCTCTGTTATTCTTAGAGCATGTGTTTCATTCGGATGACTCTTTATCAGAAGAAGCTATTGCGAAACAAACGGAAGAGTTAAAGGGACGCGTAAAACGATTGAAAGAGCGTATTTTAAGCGGAGTGTTTAAGATAGACGAAACGACGTTAGATATGGATCAGATAGCAGCAGAAATGGAAACGGAACGGGCAAAGTACTTACAAAAGACGAGTCACTTATCTTGGAAAGTTCATATTATTTATGAAGAATTGTCTCTGTCCTTTTATGCGATGGGTCGTCTATTATGTCGACCCTCCGTATTGCCTTCGATGCCGGAAGAAATAAGATTAGATTCTTTGATTGGAGTTTCAGAAATGGAAGCACAGTTTCCTTGCTATCCTTGTATTTGGGTACTTATGCCTCATGAAGATAATACTTGTGAACATTTTCGGACGATTCAGCGAAGGTTACAAGTTACTCAAAGTGTGGCAGTTGCAAAGTATCAACTCATTGGTCGATGGTTTACTTTGTTTGTTACTTGTTATTCTTCGCGAATCGAACATTTATTACCCAAACAACGAGAAACTTCTCTTTCCAAAGGTGATATGTTGGTCTTTGTTTGTTGGTCGCCACGAGAATAGCATGAAGAATAGTAATTATTAGGAAAGAAATATTCTTCTATTTTCCACTATTCTTTGTTGTCTACGATTTGTTTATTTTTCTCGTTTTATGGGTTGAAAATCTTCCAAAGGTCCTTCTACTTTTTGGTTTCTCGATACGGTGGTTCCTTCTCTTCGGAAACCTGGTATGGCTTTCTTTGACCAGTTGAGTAGTCTCAAGTCGCCTAGTAATAGAAACATAAATATATATATATATATATATATATACATCATATATTGTGATATGTGCTTGGCATACCTTTTCCCTCCATGGAAACAGCAATTTCACACTTTTTATGTTTTACTCCTGCTTGGTCAACATAAGTAGTGTTGTGTATACTTCCTTGAAGAAATAGTTGATTCCTATATCGCCACAAGACAATCAATTCTATCCATCTCCAAATATATCTCTATGGATGTGTGTGAAGGTCATTCTTACCCCTTTTGAATCAACGCGTCTAAAAACTTTGCAGAAGGAGAGGCATAAACTGTCACATTGTGCCAATCGGTGATTGTTTCTTGGTCTCCCGTTCTTTTCTTGTAAGCGGTACTGAAGGGAAACATCCAAGCGACCGTGCTAAAACCCAACACGTTGACTTTCCATTTCAAAACTCCAAACAACATTACCTCGAAGAAATTTCTCTTTTCACCGGATCATTACCCACATATCCTATAAGTATGGCACGGTTCAAGCTTCCAAGACTCCATCTGGTATCCAAGTCAAGAGGCTTCAAAGGGTAGGGTTTTCTTTCTCCCAATGAACCTTGTTTTTCCGTATTGCCTGCTCTTTTCCATTCTTGTTCTTGTTGCGGTAAATGTTCCCATTCCTCGCGAAAAGTATTCCGATTGTTGCTACATAAACTACGAAACAACAATCTTGAATAACCACGACGCAACCACGACATGAGAGAATTCTCCAACACAAAATAGAATGAAAATTGCTTTGCTTGTATTGAGAAAACTATTGTGCAAATAGTTGGTTTTTTATTCCATCTTATGTCTCCTCATGAAGTTACCATGGACACAACAACTAGAAAATCTCTTCTTTTGCTTTGGTCATAAAAAGATTCATTTTTGTGTTGTTGGGATGTCTGTCTTCATGGTCGTCGTGTATTGTATGTTGTTTCTTTTTTTCATATCCACCACAAGTCAGGCAATGGATCAAGTAGTTCCCTCTACAGAATATAACAACAGATTGGTACACGTGACAGATTTCTCCCAATCCTCAGCCAACTGGCTACGACAAGTAGCTTCCCACATGGAAAGGAAAGGTAAAAAGTACTCGAGAGGTTTATTCCTTTAAACTTGGAGATTAGGATATATGGATATTCATGATTGGAACGAAATTATACAACAAATATCTTATGATGACCAAATAAGAAATATCTACGGCTGGTGGAGAGCTTCCAATACCTCTTCCAATTCTTCTTCTTCTTCTTCTCTACAACCAGGACAGATCGAAGTACGATGTATCGAGAAAAACACTATGACTTATCGATTCTCCTGTCCTTCTCCTCCTATTGACGCTGGTATATTCTCAGGTACTATATCTTGTGGCTAATTCTTCTGTTATTATCTCTTCTGTTTTTCTATAAACATTGCCTTGTTGGAAATTGCATTGGTTGTGACTTGCGCAATGCCTCACAAGTGTTTGTGGGTTGTGTCGCCCTTGTACCTTTTCAAGAAATATACTTGTCATCCTTTACCACGTTGTCGTTTACGTACTGCGAATTGCTATCCTCGGCACTCGATACGACAACTGTACCTGAGAGCAAACTATCAAGTGAGACAACTCAACAGACAAGTCATCGAGAAAATACATTGCGATGAAGTAAGAGATTAAACAATAGCATACACTTCTAGTGCGGACTCTATCCTGTGTTCTAGATTATTCAGTCACCTATCGATGTAGTTCGGGAGTTGTTGGAAAACGCTATCGACGCTCAATCTACGGTCATCACTTTGGAATGGCAACAAGACCTGAAAACAGTATGTTTTTGTCATTTACTATTCATTTTGGTTGTTGAAGATAAATGTACATAGATTCGAGTGATGGACAACGGAGTGGGTATGTCACTTACAGACTTGGAGTTGTGTATTCAGTCTCATACAACCAGCAAAATAACAAGCGTCGATGACTTGTATCGTATTCGAACGTTAGGTATTCGACATATTTCTTTGCTGTAGTTGTGTGTTTTTGACATGGAGAAATTGAGGTTTCCGTGGACAAGCTTTATGGGCTATTTCCATCTATAGCGAGTCTCTAAGTATTTCTAGTCGTCCAGCTTCCGAGTTTGTCGGATATCGTTTGGAATATTCTCATCCTATGTTATCCGAGAAAGTCATATATACTCCTTCCTTTGTTCCTGTCCCTCACGATGTTGGCACATGTGTACAAGTGTGCTTTTATGAAGCTGCAACCCGACAACAGGAGAAACAAATAAGAAATATGTTCCAACGATATGCACTGATTTATCCAAACATCTCTTTTCGGCTAAGAAAAGGCGAAGCAAGACCGCATCTCGTCTATTCGACATGTCGTCATTATTTAGAAAGAGTTGTACAAGTACGTAGTCGTTGTCGTTGGAAACATGGGAGAGATACCAAATTGGACTTGTAGATTTTGAACATTCCATCCAATGAGTTGCGATATCATCGAGTGCAAATACAAGATGAACAGCAACATCTAGTTGGTGATATCCAAGTGATTGTCGGTTTGCCTGAAAGAATTCATAGAGCACGCAATGACTGGATGTGGACGAGCATCAATGGAAGGGTATTGGAACATAGCAATAGTAGTAATATGTTTCAACAAGTAAGATGGACGACATAAGATGATGTCATGTTTCCTAATGATGGATGATGGACCTAGGTAATTATGGAGAAAACCAAAAAGATGATTCCTTCCGGTAGATATCCTCTTTGTCTCGTGTTGATACAATTAAAACCAAACTTGGTGATTTGGGATGCCAGTCCCAAGAAATCAGGTAGGAAACGAGGAGAGGGAATCCCTTTCATACTAGAGAGGAATTAGGAGTTCAAGTCATGCAATGTATTCAACAAGACTTGATGGACAAAATATCGTTTTGTATCGATAGAGCTTTGGAGATAAGTGACGGAGTCTACAAGGATGATTCAGAATGGACCAATCCTATGCTTTGGTATCCACTCCAGAGGAATAATGCTCCACAAAGTAGCGATACTTTTCAAAGTAAGAAGATGAACGAATTGTGTAAATATCTTTGGATATATTCAACCCACCTTTGCAACTTTTAGAATGGAGAGTTGCTGGACAAGTGAAAAATACGTATGTTGTTGTTGAAACGGAAGCAAGTGTTCTTTTGGTGAGTTGTGTTTTGTTATGTATGGCAATATTGTTTGTAAGCTCATGACAACAACCAATCTTTCAAGCTCGAACAACATGTTGCCCACGAAGGAGTTTTGTTTGAACAACTTTGTGAACTGTGGAGAAGCAAAACTGAATGGATATCCTTTTGTTCCATTCCCTCACCATTATTGCTCCAAGGAGGTAGGCTCCGATATATTTGTTGCTTGTGATTCTTCTCATTCGTTGTCAAGTTCCTCAAATAGTGATAGAACGACTGAAGCAATTGCATATTCACAGCAGATCTCTAGATGGTAGGCATACATGGGCTATCGATGAAATACCGCAAATCATATTCGACATGTTACATAAGAAGAATAGCAGCTCGATGGAAGCTCAATTAATCAGAATGGTGGATCCACAACGTAATTTAGAAGATAATTTGGCAGATTTCGCTTGTCGCTGTGCTTGGAAGAATGGAATGCAACTCACAGAAGTTCAAATGAACACACTGGTGGATGAATGGATACATATTAAAGGTAACAAAAGAACCTGTCCACATGGAAGACCTATCTTTATTCAACTCGATGAAAACTATTTGTCAAGACTGTTCAAAAGGAATTGGACGAATGTCGACGAAAGAAATTAAATGGCGCGCAAGTAGAAAAAAAAATGCTCTCTTATGGCGCCAACTAGTCGCGTTTCTCCTCAAGTCGCAAAACGTGCGTTGAACACTTTCTCCTACAACGTACAAAAAGCACCATTCCTACCACCTCCTGACGAATGTGAATGTAACCAATGCTTGCAAATACTTGCAAGGTATTTAGAGGACTTGCAAAGTGTATCAGCACAGAACGACGGAAAATTCTCCTTTTTGCGCTTGTTTGGGAACCGCACCAAATATAAGGAAGAAGAAGAAGAACAGCTGTGTTGTGCCATTGCACGTGCCTTGGTGTACGCATATCAACAGCTGAAAAGTTCTCCCAGACTGGTGGGTCTGGTTGGGAAGGTGGTGCAAACTTTGGGTTTGACAGTATTCATGTTGGATTCTGAACGGAGAAATGGGGTAATGAGTGTATTCCAACACGCTTCTTCACTGTCAACAAAGAGACAGTGGAAATCTTTGCTTGGTACACTATGTACTACGGCAGTGAAACTAACGAGTATCGTTGGCGATTGGATTGCTACCGAAATTCTCAAAGCAGCTTTTGAAATTACAGCCTCATCTAGTTGGGCGCTTAGAGAATACCTCTATATTGCTGCTCTGGTGGAAGGAACTTTGACAGCACTACAACAACACAGTCTGCAAGTTGCCTTTTTGGAACAGTTGGTTTGCGATACGAGAACAGCGTTGGAAAGACGCAGCGATATACAGAGCAGAAGTCTTGGTTTTATGATTCTTGCCGGTGTGATAAGTGAGTATATCCATTATCATTGTATATTCATCAGGTTTGACGGATGATGTATGACATGTAGGAGCCTGGAACCCAGAGGATGCCTTCAATGAAAGTTATCGTACTATTCGCAATCTTTTTAAACAAGAAATAGAACGTGCTACTCAGGATAGTATCTACAGTGCTAGTATAACCTGTGAACAGGACTTTGGTATGATTATGTATACGGTAACAGTCTCTTGTGGTATTGCTGCCTGCTGTGCACGAATTGACTCCCTGGCATCAACTATTGTTATATTGGCGCATTGCCTCGACTACTTGTCTGCTCCTTTTCTACTCAGGCAAAAATTATTTCAACCTCTTGATGAAGACTCTTGGAATATTCTTTGTTACCATGCTAGCTCTCTCGGATACGCTGCAGCCGAATTACTCCTACGAAATCCCAAGCAATCCATGATTTCATTCTTTCATAAAAGACTATTCGACACGTGTCAAGAGGTATTCAACTCGTGCAAAAGTTTGCCAGTTTCTCAGGAATCTTTTGGCGGAAATGCGAAAATGGCTATTCAGAGTTTATGGCGAATGATTTTTTCCTTTTTCAATCATACGTTAAAAACGGTGCAAGAAAGTTACTCGCTTAAGAACAGCTTGAGTACATTGCTATTAGAAGAAGATAGTTTGATTGCAATATTGGATGCCATATCGATGATAGGATATTTCTCTCCTTCTGTTGCAGAACGTCAAAGTATTATCACCAATGCCATGGAAACTGCCGCATATATATCTACTCAAGGAGAATATACTCCTGACTTTACGAGACGCTTATTGAACTATTGGCTGGAGACATTTCATTTGCATCAAGAGGACTTGGCGAGCACCGTGCGCAATACACAACTTGTAGCATCTAGTCGTATTAGTTGTATATTGGATAGTATGGCGGCCAGTATTCCTTACGTGAATGTGGATATTTTAAAGGAGAAGCAGTCTCCACTATTTTCATTGCTCTTTTCAATCTTTACTCTCGACATGCAATCTTTGGTTCTCCGTGGTCACGCCATCTTTCGAAGTGGTATGGAGAGTCACAAACAGCGAACGATATTCCTTCCTTTTGTATTATCATATTGGAAGCAAACGTTGTTGCAATATCCGAAAATATTGTCCGCTGTGGATGTGATATCCAGTTTGGATGCAGTTGTTCGGTTGGAAGTTTTCGACGAAACTTTTTGGAGTACGGTGAATGACAGTAGTGAAGACACGATTTCAACGAGAGAAGTTGTTTTTGCTTGTTTGATTTGTTTAGCTGATGAGATTATTCGAAGACACAAGGAGGCACCGCAAGAAGAGGGCCGTCCTTTAACTATTGCTATGGCACGTTCCTTGTTGAAATGCCCGCTTCCATCGTTGAATACGGTGTTTCAGTGTTGGGAATATCTTTTGACGCGATTCGAATCTTCAGACGACAACACTTTATGGAGTTTATTGCGTCAAGTAGTGGAAGGCGGAGATGCCGTTCGCAAACCGCATTTGATGCGTTGGTATGGCGATTTGTTGCAACGTCGTGGGGATGCGATGGGAACCCAAGGTCGTTTGTGAATTCAGCAAGGATGGAAGGCTTGACGGAATCCATTCAAGGTTTGAAAGCTCTGGTAATCACCGACCGAGATGGAGTTGTTATATATCAAATAGAACGATCACCTGGAGCTGCTACGAGATGTGCAGAAATGTCGACTGCTTTTTCTAGTGGATGGGACCAAACCAACAAACTTTTGGTTGGTGCGTTCCGAAGAGCTGTTTTGGAATATCAACAAGAAGTCTTTATTGCCTTACCTTTTTTGCCACTTTTAGTCATATTGCTCGTCGAAAAGGGCAGTAACTTGGGGTTGGTATTTTCTTTGGAGCCGTGGTTGCACAACTTTACCAACCAACTAGCCAACCTGGTGATGAGAGACGCACCCATTCGGGGTCAATAAGTCACGGCAGAGAGCACAACAACTATTGTGGAGCAGCTGCTGCTGCGGCTGCGGCTGCTGCAGGGGAAGTTTCTCCAAGTGACGACTTGTTGCGCATTCCCCGTTCGCCTTCTTCTCCGCTTCCTCCTCTCTTTTGTCCTTGAGAAAGATTGCCTAAACTTGCCACATGTTTGGAGGTCTTGGACTCCTGTTTCGTGTACTGTACAGAGTAAACCACTTTCTTCACTTCATCCGCTGTCAGTGTTTCCTTTTCCAACAGTGCCTTTGCCAGGCGATGCAGTTCTTCCTTGTGTTCCGTCAAAACTTGCTTGGCGTGATTGTAAGCTTCGTCCAGCAACTTTTTCATTTCAGCGTCGATGAGACTCCTCATTTCGGGACTCTCTGTTTCTCTATCCAACACAAATTTGCCAATCTTATCGCTCATTCCGTACCTCGTTACCATGGCTTCTGCAAGTTTGGTGGCTTGGGTAAAGTCACTTTCCGCACCGGAGGTTACATTGTCATCCCCAAAAATAAGCTCTTCTGCTGCTCTTCCTCCCATCGCTACCGCAAGTTTGGCAATCATTTGGCGTCGAGAAATGCTCGTCATATCTGCTTCAGGTAGCTGGGATACCATCCCAAGAGATACACCACGTGGCACAATCGTGGCTTTATGAATCTATCACACAAATATATATATATCAATATCTACATTCGTAAAGACATCTACTTACAGGCAAAGCTCCAGTAGTAAAACAAGCAACCAGTGCATGTCCACCTTCATGATACGCGGTCAGTCTCCTTGAATCTTCCGATATTGCTGCACTCTTTCTTTCCGCGCCCATCAATATTTTATCTTTTGCATATTCCAAATGTTGCATTCCCACCGCTGCTGCACCTTCCAATGCCGCCTTCAATGCAGCCATATTTGCCAAGTTTGCCAATTCCGCTCCAGAAAACCTTGTATTGTTATGTGAGAGAGCCAACAACCAAACCACACCTAAAAACTTACCCTGGAGTACCTCTTGCAATAATTGAAAGATCTACATCGTTTCCAAGTTTTATATTTTTGGTATGCAACTCGAGTATCTGTCTTCGACCTTCCACGTCAGGATTAGGAACCACCACATGCCTATCAAAACGACCTGGACGAACCAAAGCCTTGTCCAACGACTCTGGAAAGTTGGTTGCACCAATCACAATAATACCTTCGTTGGGATTAAAGCCATCCAATTCCACCAAAAGTTGATTCAACGTCATTTTCATATATTGTTGGTCCTTTGGGTTTCTTGTTCCACCTATGGCGTCAATTTCATCTATAAAAACTATACAAGGTGCTTTCTTCTTTGCCGCACCAAACAGTTCGCGTACTCTTCTGGCACCAACTCCCACAAACATTTCCTCAAACTCCGAACCACTTGCATAGAAAAAAGGCACTCCTGCTTCTCCTGCTATCGCACGAGCCAAAAGTGTTTTGCCGGTTCCTGGAGGTCCCACCAATAAAACTCCTTTTGGAAGTTTTCCTCCTAAACGAGTGAATGTTTCGGGGGAACGTAAATAGTGCACAATTTCTTCCAATTCTGCCTTTGCTTCGTCACAGCCTTTTACATCTTCGAATCTTTTGGGACTATTTCCTACTTGCTCTGGTTGTATTTCAGTGTGAAGACCGAGTCCCTTTCCCACCGAGCGTTCTTCAAACAGTGCACCTAGACCCGATATCACAATAAAGAACACGGCAACAGAACGAACAAGCTTCCAAAATTGACTTTTTGTACTAGGTTCTGCTAGAGCCACGTGTATTGGTTCTTCCGGTGAGCCTGCTATGGGAAGATATCCTCTATTGGTGGCAGCTGAAGTAGTAGAAGAAGAAGGAGAAGCCTGTTTCATATTGTGTTCCATGACAGAAGCTGTTGTTGGAACTGCTCTCATGGAACCATAGTCATTTTGTAATGTAGTTCTCCAACCTGTCCCACCACTTGTCGTAGGTGGATGATATCCTCTTTGCAACATATTCGCCGCATTTCCATAAGAACTCATATCACCTAAACCACCACCACCTATTCCAGTAGTTTGTGACGGCAAGTCTCTGGCATACTCCAACGCCATTTGTGGAGAATAACCAGCTCTTTCCAACACGTCTGCCAAATGTGAGCGGTCAAACCGACCTGTCTGAATAAGTGCCTTTATGTATTCTTTCACTACATCCTCTGAAGTTACTTGTAAGCCACCACCTTCTATTTGTCTTATTACTTTTTCACTTTCCCCTGCTTCGTTCAACGCTCTCAACAAAGCTGCCACTCTACTCGGGTCAGTGGGATATAACTGGGCATCTCTTTCCAATTTGTTGAGTTTTCTTCCAGACAGGGAGTATCTAAAATGTCTTTTTTGCCACAAGTTTCTTTTGCGTAACAACTGTCTCTCTGAAAGGTACAAAGAATAGGCAGTTTTCAACACAAGATGGTTTTTCGACCACCACCACCACCACATGGTGAAAAAGAATTGCGCGATGCACACAAAACACAAAAAGAGATTTCTTTTCAAAACTTGCTGGAAATCTTTTTTCATAGATAGGAAGGAAATAAAAGAAGAGCATACTTTGGTGAGTGGAAAGCGAGATGATCACCAATCATAGCTAGTTTTGATAGGACGACTAGAGACTCTTCATGGATTGATATATCTTATATATATACATATATATACATATATATATATACATATATACATACCAACTTATCTACCTACAATTATATATTCCGATTTGGATTTCAAGACATTTCATCCACTAAAAGATCTACACTTACACACCCAGAGAGAAAGAGAAAGAGAGAGAAATTCCGCTTTGCGCCAATGTATCGCTTCAAGTCTTTATTCTCCATTCGCAGTGTCGTGTTTCCAAGATATGCAACTAGTATCCGTAATAATAGCAGTACGAGTAGCTCCAACAGCACTACTGGTACTACTAGTAGCTTGTTGGAAAAACAAGCGCAACAATTGACTCGTCAACTTTTGGTAACTGTTCACCCATATTATCATCCCCCTTGGTTGTGGTACACTCATCATCTTCTCGTGTGTATTGTGTTGCTTTTGTTAGAACATCGATTGGTTATCCAAAGACTTGCAACTGGTTCATGAGTCGGACAAGTTGCTATCCAAATATCGCAGTGTGTACAATACACCCGATGGCAAGGTAAGCTTTGTTATTGTCTCGTTGGTGGATAAACTGGGCGCTGATATTTTACAAATTGCAATCGAATAGCAAATAGAGGAAACGATGCGACAACTGTATCAAGCAAAGGAAGCAGCAAGAATCGGGGTAAGTGGTTTGGAAACTGGAAGAGAGGAATGACGAGTATGGGACGCTTTTGGATAGGCAGCGCTATCCGTGCATATCGAAAACTTGTTATCCAAAGTAATGACCAGTTTAGGTCCACTTGGAAGTAAGTCTCAAACTTGAGATATGGGCGATAATTAGAGAATACTTGTGATAATAATAATAATAATAGATCATGTATCCAAGAAAGATGGTTATGAGCAAGCAGTCAAAGAGACCATCCGAGTGTATGATGAACTGCTGGAAAAACTATCGGGTTCCGTGAAACAGAAAGCTATCGACAATTTGTCTCAGAGGATCATTCAACTGCGACAAACTGTCCACGTGAGCAATTTTAGGTACGTTGAAAACAACGTGGAGAGATAAAGAAAGCCAACTTGGTATTAGTTCCGAGTTTTATCCGGTAGCAGGAGATCATTTAGAAGTAGATGGAGTAGAAAAGAAAAAATAAAATGTTGTCGTGTTTTGGTTCTTCAGTGCGGCAACCACAAAAACAACGAGACGAAAAGGACCAGTGAAAGACTCGAAAAGAGCCAAAACCACAAATTGCCAATTGCCACCAAACCAAAGAGCCACTTGTAACGTTTCATCCAATAACGAATGCCTCTCAATTCCGTGTGCAGCCACAACTCGCAGTGATAAACCTCGACATTTCCTTTGTTAATCCAAATTCGAAGGAACACATCCTCTCTTAATCGTTTCAAGAATCCTCCTCCTCCTCCTCCATCATAGCCGTTGCTGCTTGTTTCCTTGTATTCCAATAAAGCCAAGTCTTGACATTGTTGTCGTTTCTGTGTGGATGGTTGAAAACGAGAGAGAAGAACGATGCAAAGAGGAGAAACTTACTTTCCATCCCATCAATAGAAGAAAGAAATAGGTCAGCGTTTCCATCTTGGTTTCCAAGTCATCCTTGTAACGTAGAACAGTCGGTCGAAAACGAGAATAGAATATGGTGTCGTTGCGACTGACAATTTCCAACGTAAACTAGATGGTTATTTATCGCGACATGTTACTCCATACCTAGATACATGTACATATATATATATATATATATATCGATGTATATCGATGCATATGTATATATATGTATGTATGTATGTATGTATGTATGTATCTAGGTATGCACTCTCTCTCTCTCTTGTCTTGTTTCTTACCATCATCATTCCTATATCCATATTTCGAGGAGATTCTGGAAAACAAACGTGCAAAGTGCCATCCAATCGACTGGCATAACCAATTTGTTTCCGACCAAGTTTCACTGTAGATACAGGATACCTTGTATAATCCGTTATCTCCACAAGATATTCGACTCTCCCTTCTTACGGTGAAGAAAAGTCAAAAAACAGCGGTATGCGATAAAAGGTAGGAGGTACCATGGTGCGGTAGATAACGAGATATCTAGAGTTGGAACAAGTAAGCAAATACCACAACAAGTTGTATATATTACATAATACAAGCCATTATAAAGCTGAAACAAGATAGCCATAACACCAAAAAACCTCTTCCAAGCCAACGGAATAGCGGACCAACCAACTGCATTTGGCGCCGCGATGAAAGCACAGACAGTTGTCGTTGGGAAAGGACGACTGGAAAGCGCAAGCAGTGATAAGAAACAAGCAACGCTGGGCACCGACTAGTTGTCTCTTATCAACTAGGACGGAATCATACAGCGAGCGACAATTCTTTCTCTCTCTCTTATTCCAATACTTTATATTTCGTACATTACAGTTGCACCCATCACCGTCTTTTCTACGACCGGATGACCTAAAACAAGGCGTTCTACTTCATCCACATCCTCTTTGGAACCGATAAATAAAGGAACACACATTTCCAACGACCTAGTCACACACACACAGTAACTCATTACGACTCTTCTACAGCACACAACGGCAACATACCAGGCACTAAGTTCCAATACCGGTCGACGACCTACACTAGCTCTACCTCCTGCTTGTCTGGCTAGAAAAGCAAACGGTGCAGCTTCCCCAAGAAAATTGGCTAGATTCTCTTTCTTAGGACCTGGAAGCATCATAATTCCACCTCGACACAACACTTTATGGAAATTGGCAACCGTGCAGTCTTCAAACCGAAACTGACGACTTGCATCATTCTCCATATTGGCTAGAAAAGTATCTACTCCATCCACTGCCTAACCAAAAATAAACACAACACATCCACTTCTTGGAATATAACCTACCTTGGGAATGACTTGCGTATCCACCGAATACAATGGACCACTAGTAGGAATATGCACATGAGGATGTGCAACTACAAAGTGACCAGAAACAATATCTAAACCAAATATATGAACTCCAAATCCAATAGAAAAGGTAAACACTATAGAACTGCTATAAAGACAATAACCAGCTGCTACTTGGTCAAAGCCAGAGCGCTGAACCAGATCCGAAGTATCTCCTTCCTTGCCAGAAGCTGACTTGCGATAATAAACAGAGAAAATAGTTCCAAGGGAGCCTCCCATCACTCCACATAAAGGAGTATAAACTACGACATAATTACCTGCTGCTATATCCTTATCTAATGGCAAAAAGTCCTTGGCAAATGTGGAATATATTAAACAACATAAACCCTAAACATACAAACAATCAACGTCTTTCTACATTCTTCTTTTTTTTGTGGTCCTACCGAAGAAGCCAATGAACTGTATATCTGAAAATCTGCATATCTTTGCATATCATAAAGTTTCATAAAGGGTCGATCCTTGGCATATGCAGCAATACATTTGAAAGCAACGCCCAACTCGGACATTAATAAAGCCAAGTCATTGCTTCCATGAGGAAACCTTGCAACCGATTCTCAAACTCGCAGTTAAGTCACTCATTCAACTTACTGTCGTTGCTGTTGCGTACAGAATCTTTTAATGGTCAAAAGTTGTCTCGTTGCAACATTTCCATTCTCGTCTATATTATGCTGTGGATAACAACTGTTGCTGCCATCTCCTTTGCTTATCTCGGCAAGGGACTGATTTCGAGTCAACTTGGACTCCTTAGGATACGAAGTTGAATCACTCATACTGGCTTCATATGCTTTAATGTGGGTATTGGCTTCTTCCACACTACAACGATAGGGAGAAAAGGAAGAATCGAGAGTCGTATTGAGGCAATTGTGATTGGGATGAGTTACACGACCAGTTACTAGTTTTTTCCAACTTTTGTGACATTCTTCCACAATTTCCATGGCATAGGATCGACTTTGTATCTCTTCTCGGAACGCAAACACGTTCTCCTTCTTCCCATCCGGTATTTTGTACGTGCGAAACCAAGAAAATGTTGCATGTTGTAAACCAGGTAACATCCTATACAGAATGATACTTTATACGAATACAACTTTTACTACAAACCTGTACAAATCATCCACGTCATTCAACTCATTCGCAAGACGATCGTGGATATCTATTGCCACAACCTTCCAGTCCATTTCTCCACTATCAATCATTCCCAAGACTCCCAACACTTTCACCTGTTTGATTTCACCAACTTTTGCTATGCTCGTTCCAATCTCACACACATCCAAAGGATCTCCA
Organism: Galdieria yellowstonensis; assembly: GCA_026122205.1. NCBI lineage: Eukaryota > Rhodophyta > Bangiophyceae > Galdieriales > Galdieriaceae > Galdieria > Galdieria yellowstonensis. The sequence goes on along the minus strand of JANCYU010000030.1, from coordinate 164,621 downwards.
TCCCCTAAAGCTCCAGTTTCCATATGAACCTACGCTTTGACTGAGGACAAAACAACGATATAGAAAACTTGACTACTTGAGAGGGATCTTCCCACGTTTGCGGAAAGCAACCATAATTCCATATATAACCTTTGTAAGGATATACATTGTGGACATATCGCCGTTTCCCGTTCTTGGTGTCTTGTACGATGGGTGCCAAAGGCTCTGCAGACTTGAGTTCCAACTTGGCATTAGTCCATCGAGGAATTTCCACAATCATATTGAGTATTCCGTTTTGCTTATCCACGTAGAGTGGGATATCGTGCAAGGGGTTGATCCAACCATAACCCTTTTTTTCAAAATAATACCAGACATCATCAGGGTCTTCTGGATTCTTTGACAATCAATGTTTCACAACTGTTTAAAATATACAGCAGCAACTTACCAACAATTTGCGAGTTTGATAACAGGCAACTTGTTCGTTGGTCTCGTGTTGCATGCTTTTAGGGATGGATTTGCTCGTTCACAAGACGAAAACGCACGATGGCTTGACAAATAAAAAGGGACGATTCTCTTTTCAACGAAATGCAGAGAGATTTCAGAAAGGGAGAAAATCACAAGAGAATAATAGAAGAAAGACACGATGGGGTGCGAATACCAAGAAAGCAGTATCAGGAATTATCTTGTTACCATTTTCTGACATTCTCGAGTGTTGAAACAAGTGTACAACTTGGAATGGCAGTATATCATCCTAACTATGCCTCAAGGATGCATTTCATCCTATCATGAAAAGGATATTCTTATGGAGAATATAGTCCATCTTTTTCCATTGTTCATTTGTTTGTTGCAAACCAAAGACAACATTTCTCAAGGAAAAAAATGCTACTTGAAAAGCGCGCCTCCAAAAGAAAGAGACACTTCACACTTGCTTCCATTCTTGGCGCCAATTTCACTCTTTCATGTTATTTGCATTGAAAAAGGAAAGCGTTCCTACCGAGCGAAGGTCGAAAAGTCTTACTACCACACCGGAGAAAACACCTCGAAAATGTACGGAACAAACAAATTGTTTCCATGAGTCACTCAACTTGATATAGTCTCCTTATCCAAAACATTTTCTGACTCGCAGCCTCTGCATGAAGAAACTTCGCCTTTGCCGACAAACCAGAAATCCTTTTTCCTTCATTTGAACAATATATGTAGCGCTCAAACCAAGGTCCTTGTAAAAGAACCTACAACTCCTCGCTTTTCATTGCATACAAAAGACAAGTCAACAACAGAGGAGAAAGAAGCATGTTTAGATCAAAATGCTCGGCAAATAAGTACAAAGCAACAGCAAGCTACAATGAGCGAAGATATCATGGAAAGTTTTGCACCCACATGGGAAGATATCAAGGTAAGCATGATCCATGCAAATAGCCTAGTCATTCATGGGCGCATTTCATTCGCAGTATTCATCCGAGAATGAATTGAGCACTTCAAAGGATGCAAAAGAATTTTCGAGCAAAGATTTGAGTGAAGAAACAGAAAATAGCTTGTCTCGAAACGAATTGGATACGGTTTTTCAACTTTTGGAAGAAAACTATGAAATGGCAACGACAGAGTTACAGACAACGGAGCTCACAAATACACAAGAATATATGCGGGTACTATCCGAAGTGATTTTGAGAATGGAAAATGCTTTTCAAACCATCAACAGTAAGTAGTTAGTCTTGCCAATGCAAAAGATTTGAATGACCTTTCTAGCTCTGTTGGAGTATACCGAAAACCAACTGTACTCCACTGAAATAAGTAATCTTTTATAGCATCAATTAGTATAGAAAAATATTCAGGATCCATATCAAGTACTGCACATCCCATGGAATAGTAAATGGCTTCTCCACAGCGCTGGATTCTCGTCGGTTTCGTAAGCAACGTGCTTTTGCTTTGATTTCCATATGTCGGGCGATGCCATTATTTCTCCTCGTCATTCCAAGCCATGAACGTACGAGGAAAGAGTTTTATTAAACGTACCAGAAAAGGAAATATAGCCAGGGTTACCAAAGAACATTATTTAAGAGATGATATTTCATGCCTCTCTCCACTATGTCCTACTTGTCCCAAGAGGGTATGTTGTTTCTGTTGAACCTGCAAGGAGAACCCATCGCTTTGTAGGACTTGAAGTTGCTCAGTAACGCCGCAGAATTTTATCTTATACCAGATACGAATATTGTTCTTCATCAGCTAAGTTTATTGGAGAGTGAAGCAGTAACCGATGTCATATTGTTGCAGACTGTTTTACACGAGGTAAGTCCAGAGTCCTAGGAAGAAATGGGTTGTGGAGTGACTGTGCTACTTTCCTAGACGAGAAATCGAAACATGTCCATATATGATAGGCTGAAGAATCTTTTAAGTGATCAAAGTCGTTCTTTCGTCTCGTTTGCGAATGAACACCACAAAGACACCTACATTGAAAGACAAAAGGATGAAAGTAGCAACGATTACAACGATAGATCTATACGAGTTGCGGCGAGATGGTACACCAGTCACCTCAATGCGGTGAAGCGAGTTGTTTTGTTAACAGATGACAAGAACAACGCAAAAGTTGCAACGAGCGAAGGAATAGAAGTTTTATCTGTGGACGAGTTTGTGACGCTACACGAGAAAAAGCACCCTCATATTCGCGAGTTGGTCGCATCTTCGCCGTCGGAAGTGGATGAGACGCAAGGTATTTGTTTGCTTTTCAAAGAAAACAAAGCTAACGTTTATGACAAGATGAGCGAAAGCGGAAATTTGTCTATGATGAATACTGGAATACGCAACAAGTGCAAAATGCGTTGCGTTCCCATAGAGTTGTGGAGGTATCGAGTTTCTGTTATTTGGAGAAACATGAATAAAATGCTGTTGTAGGGTGTTTTTCAAGCAAATTTATATAATTGTATGGAAGCAACGGTCAGTATTTCTGGTTCGAATCAAGAGTCCATGAAAAGTATTCTTATTGCTGGGATAAAAAATATGAATCGAGCCATTGATGGTGACATAGTATATGTAGAAATACTTCCAGAGGAAATGGTATTTTATGAATACTGGCGTTATGCGAGTCCGTGCTGACTTGTGTGTAGTGGAGAGCTCCGTCAAAGGAAGTAAAGGAAGATATAGAAGAAGCAATGGAAGAAATAGAAGCATCGAAAACGGAATCCGTTGTTTCGAACAGTCAGAAAGAACCAACTGGCAGAGTAATTGCTATTAAGCGTCGAAATTGGAGACCTTATTGTGGTTCGCTACAAAAGAAAAGTGCTACATACTTGACTTTATTTGTTCCCGTAATAGTCAAATTTTTCATGTTGTTATTATTATTTTTGTTGACGGTATTTTTCGCAAGGTCGATCGACGTATCCCTAAAATACGAATCCATTCTAAGCGAATACCTGAATTGCTTGATAAGCGTATAGTCGTTGCTATAGACAATTGGGAAAGAAATTCCATGTTTCCATCGTAAGTTGTTATATTTATCTCTGTATCGCTGATGGTAGTATTGTAGAGGTCATATCATGGAAGAATTAGGAGTCGAAGGGAATTTGGAGACCGAAACAAAAGTTTTGCTGCATGAAAATTCCATCGTTACCAGAGCTTTTCCCAAGGCAGTTTTGGACTGTTTGCCTGGAGATGAATTCCAATTTACGTCAGATACTTTCAAGGACCGCAAGGATATAAGGAATTGGTGTATATTTAGTATCGATCCTCCCGGTTGTACCGATATTGATGATGCACTTAGTATTCAGCTTGAAGAGAATGGCAACTATATGGTAAGTTTGAAAGAGAGAGAACAATTTTTGGCCGATTCCGAAATTTGAATAGATTGGTGTTCATATAGCAGATGTAACCAGCTTTGTTTCCCAAGACAGTGCATTGGATAGGGAAGCCTCAGATCGATCCACGACTGTTTATTTGGCAGACAGAAGAATTGAAATGTTGCCGGCTCGACTCTCTTCTGATCTTTGTAGCTTGAAAGGTATTTGTGGTCTGGTTGGGTTTTCGTTTCTAATCTCCCGTCAAGAAAACGAAACTAGATTCGCGTTTTCAGCATTGATTACGGTTGACTCGATGGGAAATGTGGTGCATGTTGAATTTGCACGTACAGTGATTCGTTCAAGAAAGGCTTTTACTTATGCAGAAGCCCAAGATTATCTCCAGCGAGCCAGAGAGAAGGACACGAAAGATGTGAGTTTGTATAAGGACCCAAAAGACGAAGTAGTAATGTGTGTTGTTTAGTGTACTGAAATAGAGTTGTCTTTATTGCGATTAATGGATATGGCACGTATACTTCGTAAGCGTCGATTTGAAAACGGTGCTCTTCGTTTATCGTCTCCAGAAGTTCGGTTTGAAACGGACCAAGTAAGTCGACTAATTTTGTTGTTATATTGCGTTACTTATGTTATCATACTTTGAAAGGAAGGTGATGAAATTACCAATATTTCGGTGTATGAGGTTCTTGAAACCAATGAACTGGTAGGCTCCAATATTTGAATAGCAAGACAGGTATCCTTAGCTCTATTTGCAGGTGGAAGAATTTATGTTGTTGGCCAATATTGTCGTAGCTCAGCAAATTGTCAAGTAAGTAATGTCTCATCGAAAAACTCCTCGGTTAAAGAAATTCCACACCAGATCATTTCCGAATTGTGCATTACTAAGAAGACATCCTACTCCGACCAAGGAAATGTTTGAGCCTTTATTGAAAATTGCTCATGCTGTAAGTATTTCATCGTATGTGTGTGTGTATATTGTATGTCGAGCTGAGTTGTCGTCCTAGTTGAATGTAGAAATAGATGTTTCCTCGAACAAACATCTTTCCGACTCTTTAGAAAAAATTCAAGAGAAATTCGAAGCGGAAAACGACCCTTTCAAGGCAACTTTGTTTCGAATAACTACCACCCGTTGTATGACGCAGGCATTGTATTTTTCTGCTGGAGAAGTATGTTGGTTTGTTTTGGTGGATTGTTGTTTCATTGTCGATAGGCATCGCAAGAAGAATATTTCCATTATGGATTGGCTTCTAAAATTTATACACATTTTACTTCTCCTATTCGAAGATATGCAGGTTTGGATATTTTTTTATTTGCTTTTCATGTTTGTTGGTAACAAGAGGTAGATATTATTGTTCATCGAATGCTCCGGAGTAGTATCGGTGATAGTTCATTTCCAGATAGTCTTTTGAGTTCGAAAGCTATTCAGAAGATTGCAGGTATTTCCTAGAAGAAATACTTTTCATGTGATATACTGAATGGAACAGATCATTTGAATGAACGACATCGTGCTGCCCAAAGAGCAGCAAGAGACTCCGTTGCTCTGCATACTTTGCGATTATTCCGCGGTGAAAGAAGAGAAGAAGAAGGAAGAGTATTTCGTCTTCTTTCTAATGGCATTGTGGTGATGTTACCGAGGTTAGTGCACGAGAATTTCTATAAGATTGGAAAATAGACTGCAAGAATATGATAATAGATATGGGTTGGAAGGATTGGTGCGTTTTGAAAAGAGTTCAGCTCCTGTCTTCGATGAAGTCAACCAAGTCTTTGTGACACCGAAAGGAACGAAACTGAAAATATTCGACAAAGTACGAGTTTCCATGGAAATCGACGCCACGTTGCATTCTTCGGGTCAACTTGTCATGCAGTTGATCGAATCGCCATGAAAAGGGACAACACAAGTGGCAAGGTTCTTTGTGCCTCTTTACCTTGGCACTTGGCGTTGCTTCTACTTGCCAATTCCATTATTTTATTTCTAGAAAAGTATTATTCTTTTACCAATGGACTAGCCAGACTGTTGTATCCAGGCCTCTTTCTTTCAAGTTGTTTGTTTTCAGCAGCATACTTGTCGAAGCGAGTGCAGCTTTGTGCTACCGATAAAAGGAGAAAGCAACCACGGAATTCACTGTTTGCATATGTGCCAGATTTGCTTTTAAATACCTTTGCAACGCTTTCGTTAACTGCGACTTTTGTCACCTTGTGTTCGCTCGTGATGAACGTGTCCCTTGATGTGGAGGAGTATATAAGTGGTCTTTGGTGGATAGGAAAACTCGCCAATACACTTTCCACAAATATGAGCAGCTCCTACTCGGAAGCTTTTCTTTGGGCGTTTGCACTTTTTTGCACGGAATACGTCTTTGTATCTGCAGTGTTGTGGTTGGCAGACAGAAAAAGGTTACTATCATTCGCTTCGATACTTCCTTGGCTGTCCTTTATTATTGTGCAGTGTTTATTTATTCTTACTTTTGAGACTTTTCGAGGATATATGTCTTTCAAAGACAAAGCAATATCGGATGGTATATTTTGGATTGCTATGTTTCCTTATCGGGTAAGTAGCATTGGGACAAGTGCAAAGCGTTTTCATTTCTTCACTAGTTGCACAGCAATCCAAGAAACTATTGTATTCTATTTTCCAGAACTATTTCTCTTTATCTTCTTAGTCTATTCGTCGGTTCCATCGTGCCTACTTTTCCCTGCATTGGCTTATTCCATGCTCTACTGTTGAACAGAGGATGGGAAAAACTTGGTAACCAAGATAGGTTCAAAGAGTTGCTTGATTATCAAATACGAGTATTGTTTTATTTTGTTCCTTGGTTTGTACTCGTGGTATACACCTTTACGATAGATATTTATTTTGATACCAAATATTTGTGGAAGCTTTGGAAGCAACTGGAAAGGAGACATGAGAACTGGTAAGAGCAACATGATCGCTGGCCCATCTGGTATACTGAAAAAAGAAAACACTTAGGGCACATGCAATTATCTTGTTTCCATTTCTTTACTTGTCGAAACAATTATTTACATCCGTTTCTTGCCAATGGATTGATCAACGTGACAGCTACCAAGAGCAAACAGCTTCTATAGAACAACCGAGACATGTGCCAGAGGAAACATCTGACAAGAAGGATTCCACTACCGCTGCTACTCCTCCAACCACTACTACTTCCATCGTAGAGACAGTATCTCCACGCACCAAAGCAAGTATTGAAGAATGGGCCAAGCATTGTTCCGAAGAAGAACAATTCCAAGTGTTCAAGTATATGTTTCACAGCAAACGTGAGGAACTTGAGCGTTGTGGTGGTGTACCTGCCAACATCGATCTGGACTTGCTGTATCAACGAGTAAGTTGGGTCATTTCATTGTAACAAAGCATCATACTGAGGAAGATTATGAAGGCTGTGAGAGAATCTCCCAAAAAATGGAACCTCTTATTGGACTCTTATTTACTTGGAGAAGGGGAGTTGTCCAGTGGAGAAGATTTGGATCGTTCTTTTACCAACGACGTGAAGCAAATTACTGCGCGTTTCGAACAGTATCGGAATTCAGATATATCTGGTATATCATCTTTAGCACAAGCTATTCAGGAAACGAACAAGTCGGAATATATGAAGCGCAATGTGGATCTTTGAGAAAGGCGCACACGCGGGGGGAAAAAGAATGCCCAAGAAAAAATGGCGAAAGAAAAAAGGGCGCCCAAAAAAAAAAAAAGAAAAGCGGGAAAAATGGCTTTTCTTTGGACTGTTAGTACCGTCTCAACTTGTCATAAATGTTTGTGTTGTTCCCAAAAACGCAGTCGTAGAAATGCTTGTCTATTTCTCTCACCCAACACGTTTTGGAAAGTTCGTTATCAGGCAACAGTTCAAAAGATATGGGCAAACTTGGATGCTTTTCAACAGGCAGTAACTGGAGAGTGGAAAGGGTTTGAAGCGCTTTTTGACCCGGAAACTGGAAGTGCTATTGAAGTTCCTCTAACAAGTTTACCCGACGAATTCTTGGACTGGAATGTAAAACCACTTGGCTACGAATCCTGGAACTCGACGGTGGTAAGGAATCATCAGCTCTATCGAAAGCACTCTAGGATACTTCCGAGCGTCTCTTTCGATGCCGATACAGTTGACCTCGAAACGGAGATTTATCGCTATAATTTGCAGGAAGAAGAAGGTTTCCTTTTTCTAGCGGATGGCTCGTATTCCAAAGGTCCGGTGTCTTTTCGTGACGCAAAGGTTGGTATGCCACATATATTTGAGTTTTGTCTGGTCGCTAGCAGTGGTGCTCCGATGCGTTATTTATTTCGCTTTTCAGTGGATATCCAACGCTGTAAGTTGTGGGGAGACGTTCAAGTGTTCTTAGAGTATCGAGATGGAGAGTTTTGTGATGGGAATGCTATTGCAAGTGGTTCAGGGTTTACCGAAGGATTTTCTTCAGATATGCCATTATCCGAAAATCTTATTCAAGGCGAGTGGTATCCAAAGCCCGTACAATATTTATATCCTAGTGGATATGTGGATGAACAGCCACATGGGCCTATTGTAGTGGACAAGTTTGCATCGTTACCACGTCAACTAGTGCTGTTGCCTGGCAATGTCTATGTGAAATGTAATTGCTCGGATGAACAAAGTTGGAACCTGGAAGTAGGTCATGTGAGTACGGAGGGACGATGGATATCTTTTCATCGCAAATATGTGGATGATCGTCTGATATTGTGTTTTCAAAGAATATGTTGTAAAGCATGAGAAGAAGAGCACGGTGCCAATTTTAAAAGGTCATCATGATGGATATCATTATTCTGAAGAACAGCTTTTTGTTTTTAAGTACTTGTATCTGTATTGTGCATATTGCAATATCAAATCGAGTAGAGCGCTTGCATTGTTTTCAAGAAGTACACCAAGGTTGTAATGGAATCAGCAACATTTTTTGCCTGCATTTATTTCCAAAGACGCAATCGCCATCGCACTTTATATCTCAAGAAAAGTGTTCATCAAAGGAATCGAATACCTTTCATTCCTTGTATAGAGCCAACTAGGAATAGATTTATGGCCAGAAAAAACCCAACACACACACACACACACAGAGAGAGAGAGAGAGAGGGGAATGGAGAAAGTTTCGTAGTTGGGCACAAGTTTTCTAGTTGGAACAAAAGAAGAAAAAGATGTGCTTTTGCGGGTTGGATGGGGTCTACAATAGTTATTTAGGGTATATCAAGTACAGGAGAAGTTTTCTACCTAGTATCGAGCAATGACACAAGAAATGCTTTGTGAGACATGGTAGTTGTGGAAACACACCACATCTTTTCATGTCAAAGAGTATCCCCAGAAGAAAGGAAATATTGTCATTTCTAGACTGCTTAAAAGCATTCGACGAGTCCTTGTTGGGAGGTCCACGCAAACTTTTCTACTAGTCTTTTTCAAAAATTTTCTGATACAAAAGTTGTGCCTCAAGAATCGATAATATATATGTATTCTTGTCCATTCTTCTAATGAAAGCCTTTTAGATTCTTACTTTTGCAGGTATATCAAAGTCTCTCCAATATTATTATTCCAGTATCATGACCTATGGAGGACAAGGATAAAGACTGCATGGCAAGTGGATGATTTTCCTTGCATGCAGTTGCTTGACAATTTGTGTATGAAAATGGAGATGCAATCTTTTTATGTTGTCACTATACATTGCCTATCAACTTTGTACAAGCAATTTTTTTCAGTCCATCTTTGTCACACACAAACACACACACATATGTATAAAAGTACATATATATAGATATATCTTTGCTATCCGATGGGTTTAGCATTGGTGTGGTGGCAAAAGATGCGTATGGATGTCGCCTCCTCCTCCTTCTTCTACCAGCCGTTGTAGTTGTTGTAAAGTATCCTTTGGGTTCCCTTTTTCGATAGAGCGCAATTCTCGACGCTTCTTTATTATCCAAAACGTGTCGAAACCCAAGTTGTTGTGCTTGCCAAGTGTCCACTACTTGAACAATCCTCAAAGACTTGCGGATATCCCTATCTTTGCATGTACCCAGGAGCCTCATTCCATTCCGGGCAGTTTCCTTGTTCATGATTTAGAAACTGTTCATCAACTAGTCAAAGGAATGAATACGGAATCAGAGTCGAATGAGACCAATATGTCTACCAAATTTCGGTTTCTGGATGATACTTCCCGTGTTGTTTGGAACGATAAAATACTACAAGCTTTGAAGCAGATAAGAGAACGCACTCTAACCCAACTTGCCTATGATGAAGCCTGTATGATGATATCCCCGGAACAAGGCAAGTTTCTGAGTTTTTTGGTGAGAGCGATAGGAGCTCGTCGTTGTTTGGAGTTGGGAACGTTTACAGGATATAGTTCGGTATGTATAGCTGCAGGTATGATAGAAAAAGCCGATTCCGTTCTTTATTGTTTGGAGTGCAACGAAAACTATGCTCGTATGGCAGAGCAAGGTTGGACAAGTGCCAACTTGGAACACAAGATCCATCTTGTATTGGGAGATGCTGGAACCAGCTTACAACGCTTATTGGTGGACAAGCGAGGTTGGTTTGACTTTATATTTATTGATGCCGACAAGGAAAGATACCGAGAATATTATGAAACTGCGTTGGATTTACTTCGCGTGGGTGGCGTCGTATGCATCGATGATACTTGGTGGAGTGGTCGAGTAGTGAATGAGGAAGAGTATCGAGATGCAGAGACTTTGGGTATTCGACAAGTACTCGAGTTGATGCAACGAGATGCTCGAGTATTTGCTTGTTCTATTCCTATTTTCGATGGAATGGCAGTTGCTTATAAACTTGAGACGAAACCAACCCATCACGATGCGAATCCTTTTGTTCTTTCCCAGTTACTGAATCACAAGTTGGTCGATGTCGAAGGAAATATTGCGGTGGGGAAAACACATCTGGTGCAAGGTTTCTTATCGATGTGGAAAGAAGAAGAAAAAGAAAATGGAAGGATGCCTCGTGTATTTGAAGAGAATCCAAATTCCACATTTCTTGCAGCTTTTTATAAGCAACCTCAAGTCTTCGGATTCTCATTTCAAATGTACATGTTGCAATTAGCACAGCAAGTAGCAACAAGTGCCAAAGATTATTTGTTGCGAGGTGCTTCTTCTGATGATATTGTCGTTGCGTTGATCGATCGATCCTTGTGGGGAAATAGAGTATTTGCACAATGCAATTTTCATCTAGGCAACTTGCAAGAGGAAGAATATCAAATATATCGATCTGTTTATGAACAAGTAGAATTTCAACCTGATTATCTCATCTACTTGGATGCCTCGCCATGGATTTGTTTGGAAAGAGCAAAAATGCGGGGTCGACCAGCAGAAGCTGCATTGCAACTATCTTATTTGGAAGCACTCGACGATTGTCATTTCCAACAACTTATTTCCACCGTCTGTCAAGGAAAAGTGAATGTCGTGGTCGTCAATGCTCATACGTTTTGTACACCTCAACAAGTAACCGAGAAAATCGTACGAAACAGCAAGTCACCGTTGGAAATAAGATACGAGGACCAGGATCATCAAGGAGGCAATTGGTTTCTTTGTGCTTTGGACCAAGACTGCTATGTACAAATGGCCAAAGGTGCTACCGATGAAGAATGGCTTCAATTATTGCGTCGTTGGTTGCCGAAGAACCAACCAACGATGGATAGGATATGCCTTCCTTGGATATCCCACCAGCATCAAGTGCCCAACTATGTATATCAAGCTTATAAGCGATTGGTTTGTTTTGCGCTATCTTCCCATATTGCCATAGAATTTCATGGCAAGGCAACATAAAACATGGAACAAAAGCAGTTGTTTTATATGAAAGGAGACAATATCCACGAGTCGACGAAAATCCCTCTACTCTTTGAGAGGAGGTGAGAGAAACACGATGAGAGCAAATATAGTGAGTAAACCGATGATAGGCCCCGTATAACCACCAAAGTCCTTGCATAGAAAGCGAGGATCATCGATAAGCTCTCCATTGCAAAAACCTTACTTACCGACTCTGATGCTGCAATCCAATTGGTTACTGGTATGAAATGTTCTGTAACAGGGACGTTTATCGGTAGTAATGGCAACCAAGAAGCCATCGTCATACTGTCCAAGTTTCAGTAACCACGGAACCAACTTGGCCTCTTACCAAGGAGAAACGGAAATTTTTCTAGGTTGGGAGCTACGAGAAAAGTATCCTGAAAGAGACTTGTTTTTGAATATATTCCTGTTGCCATTTTGAATAGCTAGAGGACTAGTAGTCGTCGTTAGAAACGCCATGCTGCACAATACCATGGATCACGTTTTGTGGTGAACGAGTGCCCAAAAGCACTTTGGATTGCATCTGATCGAGATTGATCACCCACCCAAGGTTTCCACCAAGCAAAGGTCATCTTTGTTTCTTCTCTTTGTTGTAGTGTTGTGGTTTCTTCCTTGGCAATTGTTCGGGGTGTGTGTGTATCTCAAAGAAATGTCATTGGGTTTCATAAGTAGTCATTGCACATTGTATGGAACTCGATTCGGTTTGCAAAGAAATATACGAACGGTATACATGCCTCTCTTTTCTTGCTGGATTGTGTCTTACTCGTGCCACAAGTCAAGGAAACGCGTCGTTGGTCCACTTGCGAAGCCTCGTATGCTATTGGATATATTGCCACTACATGAAAGTGTGAATCAACTCCATTACGCTGCTCCCATGTATCTTTCTTCCGAGTCGGTAAGTTGGACCATAGAAGCCATTGTGAACATTCTTGCTATGATTTGTGCCTGGGTTGAATTTATATATATATGTATATGTATAGGGTGGGATGGTCGTCCAAGAAGGTGGTTATTTGGCTGTTTTATTGGGTGTGTTGATTCCAGTTGCTTTTCTGATCATTCTCTATATCCAATCCGAAGCAAGGAATGCAGGAGCAAGGAATGAATAAGTTTTCTTTTGGTGGTTGTCGTGGTCGTGGTGATGATGATGCCATGTTTTTCTGCCTCAATAAAGTACAATATTGCTTGGTGGTTTTTTTTTATGTGGGGATACCATCCCTTTTTTTTTTGCTTGCCTCTTTTGTGTGTTCGGATGATGGATGCTACCGTCACCACGATAATAGGAATAGGAATCGTTCCTACCAACCATCATCATCATCTTATGTTTGGCTTGTTGGGTGCTGCTTGGAAACAATTTCAAGGCCAACAACCTATTACTACCACCATTTTGTTAGGACCTTCAGGTGTAGGAAAAACCACCATACTCGAAAGATTAAAAACGCTTTTTGCTTGCAACGAAAATGAAACCAAAATGACAAAGATTCGACCAACTGTGGGACTCAACGTTGCCAACTTGAAGGTGGAAAATACGTACTTTCTTGTTTGGGACTTTGGTGGAAAGGAATCACTCAGGCCTATATGGGAAAAATATGTGGGCGATGCCAAAACGGTGGTTTATGTGATAGATTCTTCGTCAGAAGATACAGTAAACGAAGCAAAGAAACTGCTCAAGGAACTACTTGAACGTCAGGATCTGTTGAGAGTTCCATTTCTTATCTATGTGAACAAACAAGATCTTCCAGGAGCCTTATCACTTCAACAAGTGGTTGACAAACTGGACCTTGCGGTAGAAGTAAATAGGTTACGTTGGTTCCAGAACTGTTCTGCATTGCAAAATTACGGTATTAAAGAAGGTTTTGAATGGTTAGAACGACATTTAACGATAACTTGTCAAAACTCTACAAACGAAAAAAAAGTTAATCTAGCTAAACCAGAATCAAGCTACCGTGCAGAGCAGTAAACTTAACAGAATATTTAATGTTTATATTATAAACCAGCTGATTAATTTTTATATTAAGAAACTTACCACGCCATTAACTTGAAAAATTACAAATTAGTGCTTCATGGCTTATAACCGTTTTAAATTTTAAAGTTGGGATGTATAGTAATTTAATAAGAGTTCAAAACTTTCTTGAAAACTTAAACGAAATTCACGGCATAAGCACCAATTAAAAGGCAAACAGATTAATTGAAAAGCCCCATTAAAATTTTCCAACTGCTAATATATGGCATTAATATATGAATACTATATAATATTAAATTATTCGACATGAAAGGTTTATTACTTAAGACTAGAATTAAATTTATTCCGCGAAAATCTGAATTCGTCGTCCTAACAAAATATTTTGAGTCGGGTACTGTGATTTTAATTTTTTCTATAAATTTCGATCACGACCTTGTAATAAAGTCTACTAGTTTTCATTATTTTGAGGACCTCTTGTTCCAGTAATCCTTTGCAAAGGTTTGCGAAACCAGCAACGGAAACAAAATCGAGGCGTCACCAAACACTTTGACGGGTTGTCCTCCACTTTTGATTTTTCCCCATGAGATAGCTTCTTCTGGAGAAGCACCGCTATCACTTCCGTCATACTCTTGTGCAGTATTAATTAGGACCGAGAAATCAGCACCATTTCTCATCAAGTTCGCATTAAAAGTATGATGCTTAGCCACCCCTCCACCAAGAACTATCATTCCTGTTTTCTTTGCATGAATTGCAATTTTATTCAACCTTCGTATATCATCGACAATATCTATCTCGAGTCCAGGTTTTCGATAAGTATGGAAAAAAAGCATATCTCCAATGGACCCATCCGTCAAAGCGGGACAAAATACAGGTATTTCATTTTTTGCCGCCCAATAATAAATAGACGAAGGATCTTGGATCCTTTCTCCGAGTCTCTGGATAAACGAAGAAGGAGTCCATTTGATTTCGTTTCGTTGTTCTACCATTTCATCCAGAATGGGCAGCAACCAATCTTCGAACCGACAATAGTTATCGTTAGGAACCAACAAATTGCCGATTCTATTGAGTCCCTTTTGTCTCAATTCTGCACCATCCAAGTGAAAGCTTCCCAATATTGTTGGTGCAAAGCATTTGATGAGATCTTCTTCGACACCTCCAGCTGTGGTCACCAGAACGTCTACCTAGCAAACCTTGGGCATTAAAAACAACAACAGCAATATCCATGATGCCTACATACGTATTTATGTTGGACGAGAAACCGAATCGTTTCTCTCACACCGCATGAAACCATATTAGAAGTATAACCTAGGAAGATAGTACATTCCGGGGGTGAAGCATGGGTGGTGGTGGTGGTAGAGGTGGATTGTCGACAAGACAACTAGGACAAAAAAGGCAGTTGAAAAAGCTGTAAAACCCGCGAGTTTCTTACCATTTCGTGGATTTGTTGTGTTGCCAGAGCAAAGTTGGTGGCTTGGAATCCGGTTTGTAGGAACGAAGCAAACAACGAATCGTATTGCAAGCCATGGTTGAAATCGTAGCCTTTTACGTGGATGGCAGATTCAGGTAACGGTGTAGAAGGCTTGAACACGTGTTGAAAGACTGCTTGTGGCAAGGCATCTTGCCGTTGCTGCTCATGATGATGTTGTTCGGTCATCGATGAACGACAACGAGCAACCCATTCTTTTTTTTTTTTTTTTCGTGGGGAAGGACGACTCGATTGATTGGTGGTGTGTAGTGCATTTTGCGTTGGATTGCCAAAGCCATGGAAGAACAAGAAGAGAGCATTTTAGAAAAGGACTGTTTTATGGAAACTTCCAAAGGCTTGATGTACGGTTTGGCAGCTGGCGTAACTTATGGTGTCATATACAACTTTGTTACCGAGTTTGAGAACGATCTTCGAGAAAAAGCGTTGGAACGTTACGGCCATTTGGTGCAAAGGTTTAGCAAACCACCTCCCAAGTTTCACGTAAGTGGATGAGCCTCGATGTCTTGAGCTAATGACAATGCGATCAGGGTGCTGCCAATCTCTTTCGATATTCTCTACTAGGTGCGTCCACCGGAGCGCTGGTGCTTGGCGGTACTTGTGTCGTTGCACACGCTCGAAACAAGGATACTTTTGTAAATGGTTTGGTTTCTTGTGGTTTGGCAGGTATCCCGTTTGTGATCAACCGTAAGTGATGCCATCTTTATTATCTACGATAGGATGAGAAAGTCGTTCTAGGTGGCGTCGTACGGCACGGAGTTTATGCCAGTGGATTCCTCGCGCTCTGTCATCTATTGCTATCTCTTCAAGGAGGTAAATTGGTGGTCAACCGCGGAGAAACAGGCAAGTGAAGTGTTGCGTTGCGTTGTCTCTACTTACACTTCTCTTCCCACCGTGCAGTATTCAAATATGAACCGAAATAATAATAAAAACAACCCATCCGTCGATCATCTCCATGGCAATAGTTGTACACATAGATGAGGCATGCAATGGATGCATCGCAGAATTTGCCATTTGGTTGCTGCCTCTTGATGAATTGCTCGAACGCTTTCTTCTCGTCGCTGTACCATTTTTTCCAACCACGGCAACCATTCACGCTGCAAATCGAATTGATTGGTTTTATAAGCCAATGCAAAACCCAAAGCAATCCACGAATCGTTCTCGTTGGAGTGGTCGATCCATGGTGGATTGCTAGAAGAAGAGGATTCCTTCTTTTGTGGTGGTTCTTCCACGAGCACCATATCTCGCACAACTCTACTAGCACCCAGCAATGCCAAAGGATGACAAGATAAACGTATCGCTTCTAAATAACAAGGCAAGATACTTTCACGTAACGAAAAAGATGGTTGGGATTGTCGCCACATACCCAGCAATAACCATGCAATATCGTTGCAAGGATCTCTTCTCAACGCATCTTGAATAAATGCATAGGCAACCTCATTTGCTTCACCAGTGGACATCCACAAGACAGCAAACCACAACGATACGGTCCAATGCAAACGACGTGGATTGGTTGGTGCCGGTAATGTTCCCAGCAATGCCAACGCACGATGACTCACACGATTCGTAGCATCGGAGGATGGTTGCATGGCCAATAATAGACAAGAGGTAAAACTTGCATACAATAAATGTTTGATAGAAGCAAGAGATGTTTCTTTGTATCTCGTATCGGTGGTTGCCCAACGAATCAACTTGGATGCCAAAGCAACCAACAGTGGTGAGGTAGACTGGTGGTAGTGGTTACGAAACAAGGATAAAAATGCCCAATAAGCATAGACGTTGGAATGATGAGGATATCGATGCACAACTCTTTTCCATATTGGATGCATCGCTTGGGATGAAGAAGAAGAAAGTTGGTCGTGATTACTATTGGTAACTTTCAAGGCCATTTGGAAATACCATTCCGTACACAAAGCTATCCCCAAGCGATCCACCAGTGCCAAATCCGCCATGGTATCGTTTTGCAACGAGAAACAATCGATAGCCTTGCGCAACGTATGCAATGCTCGTTGATAAAGTCCACTCGACCAATACAAACCCACCGCTTGTTGAAAATAGACTTGTCCAAGCGTACATTTCCAATAACCAATCAAGGAGGAAGAACAAGAAGAAGCAACAACAACAACCCTCGTATCTATCGATTCCAATTCTTCTAGTGCTTCCTCCAATCTATTCAATTGAGATAATAAATGTCCCTTTTTCACTCGATATATCATTTGACGACGATATATACTTTGCAATTGTTGGCTAGGTGCAATCCACGAACCTTGGTCGTTCTCCACTAGCGTCTGTTCTAATGTGGCCAATCCACGTGTACAACTAGCTAACGCAGCTGATAATCTCTTCTCTGCAGCATAAGCATCACATAAACCAAACCAAGCAGTACTCGACATGCAACGTGACTGTAATTGACCGATGCTATCTCGTAACAAAGGTTCCAAGTAAGTAGTAAGCAACTCATCTTCTTCTTCTTCTTTGGTTGTCTCTGTCGTCGCTTGCTTCATTCGAACGTATCGTAAACCTGTTTGAAAGTAGGAACATGCAGATTTCGTGGTGAGGTTACCGAGATACAACTGCAAGTTACCCAATAGAATATGAGGCCAAGGACTCGTTGTAGCTGTCGTCGAGGTCAATTGTTCTAGTAATTGTTGTGCCATAGATAATTGTTGTGTCTTGCTATATAAACGATAGAGTCTCCAACTTGCAAAAGAATGTTGAGGAGATAAGAAAAGGCATCTTTGATAACATTTGATTGCTCTCTGTAAATAAACGGTCGACCGAGAAGAAGCACTCAAAGGATCATCCTCGTCGATCGACAAGTACTCAAATAAGAATCCCAACAAGGCAAAACTCAAGTCAAAGTCCACATCCTTTTGAGTTGCTCGAATCAGCAACTTTTCAGCCATTTCCAAATCTCTTGCAGTATACAAATAATGAAAAGCTAAAAGACAACATGTTCGACTCCACTCTCGATTGGAATCGATATGTAAAGCTTTGCGAATCCACTGAAAACACTTGAAAACACTAAAAGTATCTTGATTGTCTAGATCATCATCCTTTGCTTGTTGCAAGGCACGATTCCAATATTGTACTGCAGAATGAGTATGCTTATCTCGAAGCCAGCATTGTATTCCTAATTGATTATACATCCACAAGGTGGAGCACTCTTGTTCTGTCCTCTCCTCTTCTCTATCCATCATCTTCGTATTCTTTCCGCACTTTATCCATTCCAATCTTTGCCAATCTTGTTCCAACCAACTGGCAATATGACGATATTTTTGTAACCATTCCCAATCTTCTTCTTCTTCTTCCATAGTTTGTTCCCTATCTTGCTGCTTCTTCCCCAACAGTTGATAATAATAATAATAACATCGAACAAATCGAAAAATATATTCCATTTGACCAAAACTACAAAGACGATGCTCTCTCATCTCTTGAATAAAGTCAATGGCTTGGGTACAACATGAAACCACGGAATCCGAGAATCTATTTTCGGAATCATATATATGACGAATCAAATCTATCACAAAACAGATTATATATCCTCCATTATTTCTCTTGGGAATGTTTTTGAGATTGGTAAAAGAACCAGTATCGACAAAAAGAAGAGAGACGATTCGTCGATACAAAGATCGCATTCCATGAAGAGATGAGTTGGACATCATCGCAAGCAACCAACAAGCATAAGCGATGGGATTGTCTAAAGGATATTCTCTTATTGCCTTTTGAAAAGTAAAACGGATTGCTTTTTCATATGGTTGCATCTTGAAACGAAGACGGTCCTCGGGTCCAACGAGCAGGAAATCATCCAAATAACATTCCAATAACAACTCCAAAAATGGACGAGCATATCGACCAGAAGAATACAAGTGACGATAAAAGCATTCCCATTGTTGTAAAATATTCCAAACACAATTACTTGTCTCTCTTTGTTTTGGGTCGTTGTTCTCTTGTGGTTGTTGTGGTTCAGCTACAAGACATTGTTGCAATACGAGTTGCAATTTCTGTCTCCACAACAACTTTTGTACATCTTCTTCCGTCCAAGGAATGGATGGAAAATGGTCGGATAATAGCGTTACTAGATTATTCAATTCTTCACAACAACCTCGATAACAACGATAAATAGCATTCTGATGACCCACCGAGTACCATCGATACCAAGAACAAGAAAAGGGACACGATTCTTCTGTCAGGAAACCACTAGGCTCTTGACTAGCAATTTCTTCTGCCAAATAAAAACTACGAAACGCCTGCAAATAATTGTCCCATTGACAACTTTGTGGTTCTCCCCAAGTCGCTAGACGTTTCCACAACAACCCACTTTCATAAGCCTTCTCTGACTGACGAAAAACAACTGCCAACTTGTAAAGGTAATTGGCTTTTTCACGTAGCCATTCATATTCTTTCTTTGGGTCTCGTTGGTTATCGTTATTGGCAAGTAAAACATCCAGTGCTTGTACAAGTTTTTCCCAGTCTTTGGGGTCTTGACTGCCACGCAAAGTCTCCAAAATACCTCTCCAAGCTAAAACATTGTTGGGCTCTAGTTGAGTAGCTTTCTCAAAACACTATTTATACATATACATATTTATATCTCATGTGAATAAGAAAAACCTCCACCAACCTTGACAGCCATCTCTCGGTGGTTCATCGAGTGACAAGCAAAGCCTTTGAGTACAAGTGCTTGATACATTTCAGGATAAAGTGCAAGACATTGATCCAATTCCTGTATAGCTTGTTCATATTCACCATTGTCAATGAGCTTTCTTGCTTGTTTTAGCCATGTTTTGATACGCGTGGCATCCGACATGAGCTTTCAATCATCAAATCGTCGTCGATTACTTTTTTCGCGATAAATTTCGTTGTCGTTCCGCTTTTTCTACCAATTTTTGTTCCACTTTGAGACCTTTTCGTCTACGTATTTGATCTACTAATTTTCTAGCTAAATTATTACGACTAGCAGTAGTATCTTCCAAACTCAATTCTTCCAATTCTTCTTCGGTAGTTGGCATCCAAAAGGGGTCCTTGTCTATTACTTCCCAATGACTAGCGAGATAGTCAGAACATTCACCAACGATGACAAACTCACCTAAATATCATTTGTGGACTAGCACTTCCCGATGTTTCTTTCCGTAATATATCTACAAATGCAAAACTTTCTACGACGGGCAAGTAAGCACTCACCACGAAAAAGCCAATTCCTTCTTTCATATCGGCATTGACTACTTTTCCTCTTCGTTTGGATAATAAGCCATACATTGGGCCTAGAGCATCTTGATAGACTTGAATATCACAATGAAATATCGGTTCCATCAAACGTGGTCCTGCACATAGAAATGCTACTCGAAAGACATCTTTGGAAGCAGAAATAACCTATTCGAGGATGAGAATATATTTGTATCCATAGATAGATAAAATTACCTGTCCAGACAACGGACCATAAGGATCCACTTGAATAGAGACAAGACGTGGTAAATCTACTACAATTTGTTCAATGGAGAAACAAACTCCATACATAGGCTCTTCACACAAGGGACCTGAACTTGTTGCAACTTGAAAACCCGAAACAATACTATTATGAAGTTCTATGGCTAATCTGGTTTCCCAACCATCCTCCTCGTCCTTTTCATCCAAAGACTGTCGCTTCTCTTCTTCTTCTTCATCGTCCTGAATATCCAATAAATATTGCAAGGCTAGAGCACCATCTGGAAGCCTCCGTCGATCCAATGAAAACCAATTCTTGTCTTCTTCACCACCTTTTGGAGGACCTAATAAGATATTGGGACCTATTCTACGTGGACCCAACGACCAAGCACGAGAACATAACATTCTCTTCCAACTAGCTGCAACTTGTTCTCCTTCCGTAGATGCAATCTCTTCAATAGCTCGTTGAATGCGCTTCTTGGCTTCCTGAATAGATGTCTCGGCGGCATGCTTCGACACTCGTTGGGTATTGCTTCGGACACTTTGTTGAAACCAACCCGCAACAGAAGAACTCGTCAAAAACAAACTGCGAATAGCATCGCTTGAACATTCTAACGCCTCTGCAAGTGGTTTGGGAAGAGGAAATGCACCAACTCGAAGCTTTACAACTCCATTACTAGTAACTTCTTCTACGAGAGGGTGTTTGATGAAATGACTTGCTTTGTTGTTTGTAGTATTTCTTTTCTCCTCGTGACTACAGTTGTTTGGAACGATAACCACAGTAGCACTCTCTTCTTGTAATAGAGAAGATAAGACACTTTCATTGGGTGGAATTCCTGAAACAGTTTCTTTGAAATAAACCAAAGGAGGTGATACTTCAATTTCCACCCGAGCAAAAATTTCTCTCAAGTCTTTTAAACATCTAAACCACAAAAGAACCAGTAAATGAGCAAGTCAACTACTCATAAAATATCTTACGCACCTCTCTAAATGCAACTCTCCAGCACCTGCCAAGATGAGTTCTCCACTTTCCGTAATGTACGTTTCTACACAAGGGTCCGACTGACTCAACAATCGCAATCCTTTCTTCAACTGGGACAACTGTTCTGGATATTTAGGTTCCATAGCCACTCGAACGACGGGAGCTGGAGGATTCTTTAGTGGAGCAAACGGAATACACTCGCCTGGAGGTAAAGAGGAAATGGTTGCTGTTTTGAATATCACATTCTCCAAGCCATATATACCAAATACATTGCCTGCAGATATTCGAGGAATCTCTATAAAATCTCTTCCCATCAATAGAAACAGTCTGGATATCTCTACTTGGTCTACACAAGAGTGTTCCAAATATTTCGGGTCGTAACGTGGACCATACACAAACAATACACTATTCGCTTCCAAAGTTCCAGAAAAAATTCTGGCAAATGCTAACAATGTTTCCTTTTTCGTCTCTTCCAATTGTTGTTCTGCACTAGTCTTCTTGGTTGTCATTGCAATCGTTGATTCTTCCTTGTGTTCTGTACAGTTATTATTCTTGTTGGTTACATCTCCTCCTCCTCCACGATGTGCCAACTCTCTTCGATGTTCGATGCTCCTTTGCAAGCTTGAGTTCAAAGAATGGAGAGGCACACTGAACATTTTGCTTATATATATCATCACTGGGGCATTTGGTGAGTTGTCACATCTACTCACTGCTTGATATATGATATCATTGTGGTTGTTTTTCTCCGAGGGAAATAAAACATCCAATCTCTCTCTTTGTGCAGTTGCTGGGTCTGGCAACATTTCTACTACCATATCCAACAAACAATCGGCAGCTGGAAGCCAACGAGACATCATTGCTTGCAGTGCCATTCTTGGCTCTTTATGTCGCAACTCTCGAGCTGCCAAATCCAGTCCCAACTTGTCTACTATTCTCTTCCTCCTTTCTATCACATCTTCAAACGACGCTGAATCCTCGGATAGAACTTGTTGATAAACAGTCCATATATTTTCTAATATAAACTGCACAAACATGGGTCTGGCGTTCTTTCCAATCGAATCAGGTTTCCTTACGATGCGCTTCTGTTTGGGATGATAATAATACTCACCCCATAGCGTCTTTCGCAAGACTCGCTCTTTCATTTTAAATTTCTCTGCATATATTGCCGCAAAGTCTCCAACTCGAAAGGCCCAACCATCGATGGCAGAAGCAAAAGCAACGTTGCCAGTTTCTGGTGCAAACGAATACTCCGATGCCTCGTCATTCGTCGATTCTTCGGCTATTTCCGCATCTTCCAGCTGTTTTTCTGCTTCTTGTATTCCTAGTATGACGTTGACTTGTTCTAATACTCTGGCAATGCGTTGATAGGCTTCCAATGGTGACAGCTTTAGTTCCACAAATAGTCTATCCATCTTGTTGAGTACGAGAACTGGACGAACACCTGCTTCTGCCGCCAACTGTAAAACAGTATGTGTTTGTGAGCAAACACCTTCAACGACGTCAACTACGACGATGGCGCCATCCACCATGGAAAGCGCACAAAGTACTTCTCCACTAAAGTCGACGTGGCCAGGCGAGTCTATCAAATTCATCAGATAGTAGTCGACACTATTGGACTCTTGGTTACGATAAGGATGACACAACGAAATAGCCGATGACTTCATGGTTATTCCTCTCAACTGTTCATCTTCGCGAGAGTCCAAGTACCTTATTTTTCCAGCAAGTCGTTGTGATATGACACCGTTGCGAGAAATGAGAGAGTCTGTAAGTGCTGTTTTCCCGTGGTCTACATGAGCTAAGAAACAAAAGTTTCTTATTCTTTCTACTTGGCACTGAAGACTAGTGAGGGAGACGGTGGAAGAGGAGGAGAAGGAGGATGGTCGATGCAACTTGGCCATTTTGCCAGTCAACCAACGCAACAATTACAGAAAATGGAAAAGTTGGATATATATACAAATATGATATATTTATGTAGCTACCTTTATACGACTATGTGTATAATGACATGTAGCCTCATACGTCCATCTACACAAGTTCCATTGAGATATCGACTTGCTTCAACTCAGCCTTGTCCATCTTTGCCATCGATATCGTCGTTTGCTCGGTGAAGCATTTCTAATCGCTTTGCGATACTGCGACCACATATATAGCCCGTTGTCCAAGCAGCTTGTACTAGATACACAGTTACATTTCTTACTTGGAGGAAAAGATATGGAGATATACTCACAATTGAAACCTCCCGTGAGTCCATCAATATCTAATATCTCTCCGGCAAAGTATAGTCCAGGTATCCATTTACTTTCCATAGTCTCAAAATGGACGTGTTTTCTGCCAATCCCGCCACAAGTCACGAATTCTTCTTTAAAAATACCTTTTCCTCGAATTTCAAAAATACTCGACTTGAGTGCCGTGGATAAAGCAGCGATTTGAGCTTTCGATATATCCTTCCACATCTTTTTCATCGCAGCATTGTCCTCCGTTTTCAACGTATGCACGACGATATTACGCCACAATTCTTTTGCAAGGAATTGGCGGCCATTTTTATCGCGAAAAGGACAGGTCGTAGTAACTTGCTTGGTTTTCCATGTATGCTTTGTATCGGTTAGAATGGAACGAATTTCCTCGATATGGATACTTGGTAACCAGTCAATAGATAACTGAGCTTTGTAGTTGTTTTCTGCAAGTGTTCGAGCACCCCAAGCAGATAATTTCAACACTGCAGGTCCTGATAAGCCCCAATGCGTGATCAACAAAGGTCCACGTTGTACATGGTTTCTAAAAGATACACTTGATATCTTCAAACAAACATCTTGTACAGTGATACCCGATAATCCTTGAATCCGAATATCATCGATACAAAACTAGACACATTCTCATGAAAATGATTGTTCTACAGAATACTCTATGACGTACTGTAAATAAGCTTGGACACAGAAACGATGAGGAGCTATCTTTTACATGTCCCAAAGAAGCTATCCAACGATATGCAAGTCGATTGGAACCAGTACTCACCAAAACATATCGACTGGATATCGATGCTTGGTGCTTTCCTCCTCCAATATGAATACGAAAATGGCCATCGTTATCTCTTTCTATTCCAGTGACGCAACACAATAGACGAACTTGCACGTTGTATCGAAGTAGTTGTTGTTGAATACATTGAATAATAGTTTGACTCGTATCAGAAACAGGAAAGACGCGACCATCTCTTTCTGTTTTCCATGCAACTCCTCTATCTTTCAGCCTAATAGAAAAAACACAGCAAGGCTTGAATTGTTTGAAACATACGAGGAGAAAGTATCTACCATTGTTTCATTTCCACCGAACCAAATCGAGTTAGTGGACCTATCAATTCCTTTTCACCTCTTGGATAGTGTTGAGCAAATACTCTAGGATCGGATTCCTCATTCGTCACGTTACAACGACCACCGCCACTGATTCGAACTTTTTCAAGTATTCGAGAAGCTCGTTCCAATATTAATATTTTAGGTACGTTTGGATAACTAGTTTCACATAATTGAACTGCAGCAAAACATCCAGCAGGTCCACCACCCACAACCACCAAGTCATATAAAGTTGCATAACAGATAATACAGTGGTTATGATAAGGTGTTTGGAGTGGTCGATAAACTCGCGTACATCGAAATTGGTTGTTGCAAGTATGTTGCCGAGTTTTCATATTGCCAATACAAGGCATCAACCATAAATAGCCATACTTGATCATTCTTTTTGCCAGAGTTGGTTTTCCACAACGATGCAGCGTTGGATCCTTGGGCGATGATGATGGTCAAGGACTGGTAGACGCGAGTTATGTTCAAAAAGCAGTTTACTATTCAGTCCAATCATCAGTTAAAGTCCTCTGATCGACGTCGTTTACGCACACAACTGAAAGACTGCTTTCCATCTCTGTCGGAAGAAGAGTGGGAAAATATACTGCCACCTAAAGCCGGAGAGATCATCGTATTGAAACTTTCCAACAAGGCTATTGTATATTGTTTACAGGGGAATCACGAAAATAGTAGTAATAGTAGTGCGGATATTGGTAAATTTGGACAGCCTATATTTGTATTTGTTCCAGAAGAAGGAGAAGGAGAAGGAGGAGGTTGGTTTCCGACTGTGTATACGTTATGGAAGGCACCTCATTTATTGCCCTGTTTTGAAACCAATTCCCAAGTCAGTCGTTTTCTGTTAGGAGCAGCGGATTTGATGCTTCCTGGTGTCTATCCACCGGAAGACGATGTAGAGTTTACCAATGTGCAGTATGGACAACGAAGAAGTGTCGTGGTGAGAGGCAATCCTATGCCTTTTGCAGTTGGTGTTTGTTGTTGCTCATCGGTGGATATTCAGAAGCATGGAAGGAAAGGAAAAGCTTTGAAGTTGGTTCATTACTATGGAGACAATATTTGGTCGCTTGGAGATCGTTCCAAGCCTCAAGGATTCTCCCTCGAACAAATTGACCCTATCCGTCCTATGAATAATAATGATGAATTGCATACTTGTTCAGCACAAGTAGATGAAATTGTACAAAGCAGCTCCCAGCTGGCCATACAAGACCACAACAACAATAATAATGCCGAAGAGGAGGAAGAGGAGAAGAATGTTGCGGAACAGTCTACTAGTCATCATGATGATAGTCAAGTGGATATGGATGCTTTATTGGATCGTTGTTTCTTACAAGCAGCCAAATGTTTGATACAAGACCGCCATTTGCCTATGGAAGCGAGCAAATTGTTCAATGACTTTATCTTACCTTCGAGACCAACGAATACGACGGTGATAGACTGGAAGAAGAGTTCTTATAAAAAGTTGGGAGCATTTATGAAGAGCCTTTCGAAGCGCAAATTGTGCAAATTGAAGGAAGGAAAGGGACAATTACAAGTGATTACTATTAATCGCAATCATCCCGATTATCTTTCATTTATTCCATATGAGAATAGCAACAACAACAACAACAACAATAGAGAAACACAAGAAACCGTTTCTTCCAATTCTACGACTAGCAGTATTCCACACATTACAGAAATGTG
This sequence comes from Galdieria yellowstonensis, assembly GCA_026122205.1. NCBI lineage: Eukaryota > Rhodophyta > Bangiophyceae > Galdieriales > Galdieriaceae > Galdieria > Galdieria yellowstonensis. The sequence continues at coordinate 138,195 of JANCYU010000030.1, read as the reverse complement.
GAAACCGCATCAACATATGAAACATTTTTTGGAATACTTGCAAAAAGATGAAAATGCGTTGTATTCGAGAGAAGATGTAAGAAATGCGGTGCAACAATATGGACGAGAGAAAGGTTTGTGGATGGATGCTGAACGCATCACCTTGGACGAGGTATTAAAGGATGCACTATTCAAAGGAAATACAAAAGGATTGACGGAAGAAATACCGTCGACTATGAATTGGAAAGAAATGGAGCAAATTTTATTATCGAGGATGCAACCTTTTCATGTGTTGTTCAAACCTGGAGAAGAGGAGCCAATTGTACGCAAAGGTGCGGTGAAACCTGTAAGAATTGTGATAGAAGATAGACAAGGAGGTCGAAAACATGTCACCCGTATTCAAGGAATAGAAACATTTGGTATAGAACCGGAAGACTTTGCACAAAAGGCCCAAATAGCTTTTGCTTGTGCTTCCAGTGTGCACTCGTTGCCAGGAAAACAACATGCGATGGAAGTACAATGTCAAGGTAATGTAGCAAACGATGTATGCAAGTGGTTGCAAAAGTTTGGTATTCCTTGCGGTCGGATAGAAATAGAAGATAAACAAAAGAATAAAAAATGAGGAGACAATGCTATAGTTGCGCCAGCATTGTTGGTTTTGTGTGTGTGTGTGTGTAGATTGCGCCATGTTTCACAATTTGTATGAAGACTTGCCAGCGCCCAAGTCTTCTTCCACTGTCCATAAAAACACTAGTAAGGCTACAAGTGCGGTGACGAGCAACAATGAACCTTTTGCAGCCAAAGTTGAAGAAAACACAGCGATAAAGGAGGATGAACAGGCATCACCTCCCACACAACCCAAAAAGGAAACAACAACAACGTCTCGTTGGTCCACTGCAGCTGCAAGATTGTTACAACCACCACCGAGTGTATTGGTAAAGCGACAAAACTGGGTATCCAAGCCGGTTGTCTCCAAAGAAACCAAAGCCACCACGACGAAAGAACAAGACGAAAAAACGAGTGAACAAGTAGCGGCAGAGTCTTTTCCAGTGAAACCACAGGAAAGCAGTGTCGCTATGGGGCAAAGTTGGCAGCATATTGTAGAAGAGTATGACCCACGGAGACCCAACGACTTTGAGACTTGTGTGAGAGAAAGAGAGTGAAGAAAAGCACAACAAGTCCAGTCAGGTTTTGCACAGTGATACATATCTATATGTATAGAGAGAGAGAGAGAGAAAAGTTTACTGCTGTTTTTATGTCGAGGTTGTATGAAAAACTATGGAGGATGAAAACACTTTTTGCGCCATTTTACTTCATTTTGGTAAGCGTGCGTATGTGAGGGCCAATCGGCAATGAAAATGTTGCGTACTGCACAAGAAAAAAAGGGAAAGCGCCATGAATAACAACTTTGTTTACCGCTCGAGTATATTCAAGTTACCCGAAAAATTTTTACCTCCTACGAAAAGAAGAAAGGTTCAACTTTACAAGGCTTCGTTACTTGAACCGCTGTCCAAGAATGATGTGGCACATACCAAAGACACTTTGGTGGATACCATTTCCACGCAAAAGGAACAAATTGTTGCGATGAAACCTTGTACAGACTATGAAAATACAACTTCTCCTCGTGCACCAACAAAGTCGTTCGAAGTTACGAGTCAGACGTCAGTACCACAATCCATACTTGCGTCGTCTTGGCAAGAAGGTAGTTGTCAAGATAAAAAAACCGAGGAGGACAGTATGGAAAAGTTGGATATCAACAAGAATAGAGAAGGTCACTCAAGTCCCTTTTCAAGTGCAGGTCTGGAAGACGTTTCGAAGGACAAACAGATGGAGTCAGATACTTCTTCCGGTGAGATACCTTCAGGAAAGCTGGAAAATGTGGAAATTGTCAGTCACAACTTGGACGAGTTGAAAGAAGAAGTAAGAGTTCAACTGCAAGGTTTGTTTCGTGTGGGAGTGATTGTTCCTGAAGACTTTGACGAAAGAGCGTTTCAATTTCTGGCTTGGTTACCTCCAAACAGAGCAGTGGAAGCTTTAAGAGATTTATCAGAGCGGAATTTTTCCAATGTGAAGAAACGCAAAGCTTTCGTCATGAGTGTACTTAGACAGCATGCGCCTAGTGATTCACAGTGGAGCTCACCGTCGAAGAAACAAGAAACGACTCATGAAACCAAAGTGCCCATAGTAGTTCCACCATCTGCATTAGCTCATCTTCCTCCAAGAGTAGCAGATAGTTTACAGCAAGTATTTGCCTCAGGTGTTTGTCATCCTTCGAAATTTGATGACCGGGCTATGGAAGTGTTGGTGAGTTTGGACGAAATGGATGCTGTTCAAGCGTTGAAGGAATTTGCCAACGTCGATCCTTCTACGGTACGAAATCCCTCGGCATTTTGGATGGGAATTGCCAGACGATATCAAATAAGAGCGAAGAAAACTTCTTCTCACTCTTCCACAGCAGCTATTCCTAGCCACGAAAACTTGGTCCATTCTCGCAAAATGACAAAAACAGCTGGAATGTCCGAGTGGCAGAGAACGGTAACTGAGCAGTATTCAGGCTTTAGTGGAAAGTCACCTCAAAGTGGATTTTCGCCGAGTTACGATAGATGGGAGACGAACAGAAAGAAACCTCCTTGCGAAGATGGCAGAATAGTTACCGAGTATATTGAAGAGTTGACGAGAAGAAATATTTTAGCTCCTGGAGCACTCGATGAGAAGGTAGTGGAGTCCTTGAAACGGATACCTGAAGATAGCGCACTTACTGTTTTGCGTGAAGTCGAACATCTCGATCAACGACGAATTCGGAATATATCAGCGTTTGTGACAGGTTTAATACGCAAAGTTTCCAACAGTGACAATTTCAATCAACGTTTAAAAAGCCCTACAAATTTAGTGGATAATTTGGAGCCACGAGTGAAACAACGATATCTTTCTTTGTTTTCAAGAGGTTCAGATACTGAGGATAAGAAGGGAGGAGGATTGGATGATCGAGCATTGGAAGCTCTTTCCAATTTAAGACCGGAACTGTCGTTACAAGTCTTGGATGAACTGAGTACATTCGATATGGAACATACACGAAACATTTCTATGATTGCCATGGGAATTATGAAAAAAGTTACTCATAGAGATAATCAAGAACGAAGGAATTTAAATATGAATTATCGATAAACGAATTTTTTGTAACGATAATTGTCTGGCATTCTATTTTAGAGATGTGCTCAAGGAATGTTCTACAAATATCCAGTGATGATCACCAGGAAACAGAGATTTGTTTTCTGTTAAAAGATAAAGTGATCTTTTAGAAAGCACTTGATAAGGAAGACAATGAGAACCTTGTGGATTCTGAAACAAATTAGTGAATTTCGTATCGTTGCGATAAAGCGCTGGAACACCATCTTGTACTGCTTGTCTCAACTGAAGGGAAGTACTTGTGATGAATACAATCAGTCGATCATGATTTGTCGTGGAAAGCCTCTCCATCAAAGCTCTTTGTCGTCGGCTGTATGAGGAAATGATCAACAAAAAGTATCGCCTTGTCACAAGTTGTCGAATGACGCTTTCCAATAAAGATAGAGGCCATTCTCGTATAGAATTTCGAGGAAAATGGTATTTGGTCGCTAAAATAATCCGAATGGCTTTGATCTTCGCCACGTTTGCATATGGGGGAGATATAGAGGGCATCGGCACGAGTTTCTTTGGCTGCAGTCGAATCCAACAACAGTTGCGGTTGGAAATGTCATGTTCAACCAGTAAATATTCTGATTGTGCTGCGTCGATATTCCAACATGGCAAAAATTTGAAGAGTATGCGATTAAACTGTACTTCAAGTTCAGGTAAACAAATGTTGCCTAAGAGGCAGGACTGATACTTTTGCCGCACTGTGTCGTCATGTGGTATATGTTGGATAGTGGAGGATTGAACTGGTTCCATGTATAAATATTTCACCACTCTTTCTAATAACGAGTCATCTTCCCATCCATACGAATGGATTCGTTCGTCAAACCTTGCAGATTTCATCGTCATTTATTTGCAAGATATTGAATATACGTACCCTCCAACTAGGTAAAATATTTTCCTAGGCATATAGAAAACTCCGTGCAAGTATTTTTCGGTTGCTTTCGAAGCCGAATAGAAAGTATCCACTTGGTGTGGATGTCTGTAAAGAAACCAAGGGTCTACCCAAGTGTCGCAGTCAGCCTTGAGAATCCAATCTTCGGTAGCAAAAGATGCTGCCAAGTTATAAGCCTGAGCAAGATTCCAATTGGTTGCATTGTCGACTCGAATAACGACGACTTGGAGATTGTTCAACTTTCGTGGAACAGCATCCAACACAAAATTCAGCAATGGTTCCGTAGACGTCCAATCGACCAGGATCAGTTGAGAGAGACCATATATAGATAACCATGAATGAAATACTTGTTCAAGTTGTAATAAACGATCTTTGCAAGCAGCTATGAGGGAGGTGGAAATGCCTGTCGAAAACTCTCGAGATAAAGAAACTTTTTCATATTTCCCAGAAACAACCTCAAACCCAGGTTTCCTTGGAGTTGACGACTGTACATCAGAAATGAAAATGCTAACCAAACTATCCTGTGTATATGGAAGACTTGAAGAACTTTGGGTTGCCGCTGTAAAGTCCACAAAGTTTTGAACCAACCAAAGCCAAATGCAAAAGCGCGCCAATTTCCATCGCATTTTTTTTCAAAACTGGACAATACGAAATGAAATCTGCCCACGCTGGAGAAAACACAATGGAGACCAAAGTTGCACAGTGAAAACTCAAGATCAATGACAATATATTCTAATGTTTTCTGAAAAACACAAACCAACGATAAAAAGAGTCCTCCTATTGGCGATTTTCCAAAGAAGCATCCAACGCCGTGCAAGGACGAGGGGACATTTGGGAAGAGAGCCCTTGTGGTGTAGAAAATCATTCACGTGCTGCAAGTCAGTTATGAACTCCCCCAAGATGACTTTAATTAACAAAGGAATAGCACTCAAGTTGCTAAAGCGAGTAGATGTGCTTTCCGAGTCTCAGTCACTAGCTTTGGATATTGGTGGTTCCTTGGCGAAGATTATATACTTCCAACCAGATGGCGCTCGTCGAACCACAGAAAAGACGGACGGTATTCCAAAACTCTGCATTGACTATTTGGACCCGAAAAGAGAAGGTTCTTCTTTATCCGTACGAGTACCAGAGTTGAACGGTACCCTGCATTTCTTTTGTTTTGAAACGAGGAATATTGAAGATTGTATAAAGTTTATCTCAGAGCATTACAGACAGAATGGCAAGGAGAAAAGAAGAGTTCGAGCGACAGGTGGTGGAAGTTACAAATATGACAAGTTATTTAGTGAAGTAGGTGTTGAGTTGATCAAATTGGATGAGATGCGTTGTACTGTTGCTGGTCTTACGTTTCTCCTAACTCATTTTGACCACGAAGTGTTTTCGTTCTTGTATCCAGACGGAACTTTGCCACCGCCAGGACTTCCGGAGTCAGCACCGGCCTTGGCAGAGTGCAGAAGATTTGTAGACGCTCGTCCTGATCCCTTTCCCTATCTTTTGGTTCATATTGGTAGTGGCGTCAGCATAGTGAAAGTGACAGGTCATGGAAAGTTTGAAAGAGTGAGTGGCTCTACGATTGGAGGAGGTACTTTTTGGGGTCTTTGTCGTTTGCTTACCAACTGTAAGACTTTTGATGAAATCATTGAGCTAACAAAAGAGGGCAACAACGAAAGAGTGGATATGTTAGTTGGAGATATTTATGGCGGAGATTATTCTAAAATAGGGTTAGGAGCTGGTGTTATTGCGTCTTCATTTGGTAAAGTTACTATGAGAAAGGAACCACCGCCTACATTTTCCAATTTAAGGAAGGCTTGGAGAAGAGTTGTTTGTGGAACATTTTGGTTATGGTGTGACTTTATGTTGAATATACCTATTTTGGGTCATTTTCTTCGTCGTTTGGGTTTGGATAAACATTTGCGTTCGAGAATAGCGAATATTCATTTTGGGAAAATCTTCCGGGCAGAAGATGTTGCGCTTTCGTTATTGCGTATGATATCTTATAATATTGGTCAAATTGGATATTTGAATGCGAAAAGGTTTGTAACTTGGACGTTTCTTCTTGTGTAGTTTTGACCCAATTGTTGATAGATATGATTTGCCAAAGATATATTTTGGAGGTAACTTTATTCGCGATCATCCTTATACTATTGCCTCGATATCTTATGCAGTTCATTTTTGGTCCAATGGTCAGACACAGGTAAGTGACCAATTTATGTGTTGTTTTATGTATCTGAAAGTTGGAGTTGTGTAGGCATTGTTTCTACTACATGATGGATACTTGGGAGCGTTGGGAGCATTTTTAGGTGGTGAGTCGACGATATCGGAAAATTCATATTCCGAATTGTAATCAATAATTGTGTTCGATGAGAAAAAATAAATATATAAATAATATGCTTACGAAACGTGAAGAGGATTTAATTTCGTAAGACTATTGGAATGCAAAAAACAACAAACAACAAAAGATTTCTTTTGCATGTAAAAGAAATGCTGTCCCCATCATAAGGAAAACTGCTTAAGAAAGAGTTGGAAAGTCGGAAGGATCTGAAATACTTGGCGTGGTTATTCGATTGGAACGAAAGCCACCCCGACCTCCTCCTCTCGAAGAAGAAAAACCACGTCGAGGAGGAGCATTAAAACCTCTCGATCGAGAAGCAGCTCGTCTATGATCATTTCTTGCTTCTTCCACTATTCCTTCTTCACGTCGATAGTTATTATTGGAAGTATTTGGAGGACCGGTTTTTCCTCTTCCTCCTCTCCTATTCCCTCCAATACCGCGACTATTTCCTCCTCTTCCACGTCTTGGAGGCTCCCTAAAAAACTCTTTGGTCATATCTACTGTCTTGTTCTTGTTATCCTTTCTATTATTCATATTATTTACAGCATTCTGTTGCTGCTGCTGCAAATTCTTTTGACCTATTTCTGATAAAGTTGGATCATCGTCGTCTTCTCTCTTCCAAGGCTTCAAATCATCAACTGCTACCGTACTGGTTTCTCTGACTTTGGGAGGTTTGTTTCCCAACAAATTGGCAAGTTGTAACTTTTTCTCTGCTTGCTTAGCCAAATATTCATCCAAAGTCAAAGTCTCTTTGGGTGATTGTTCTCCCTTTTCCGGTGTTTGCTCTTCTTCTTCTCCTGCCTCTTCTTCTACTTCCTCACCTTCTACTTCACTCACTATTCTTTCTTCCACGGATCTGACAGCTTCATCGTCCTTCATACCCGATTTCAACGCAGTATTGACACCCTGACTCAGCTTTCTTGCTTCGTCTTCTGGACTTCCAAACACATATTTACCACCTGCACCGCCTTTGGATATCTCCTTTCCACGTCCGGTTCCCGAGTGCCGGTCAAACTCTCTCCCGTGTTTCTTAGTTACTTGCACATGAGGCTTTTCCAACTTGTGCGGAGAGTGTTTTTCCTTTTCCTATACAAAGCGCTCTCAGTCACCACACGGTGGACGACGTCGACACCACTTCTCACCTCTTCTTCCGCCAAAGTTGTATCCTCTTCTTCTGCTACTGGCAAAGCGTCTACATGCGGTATTTTTACTTTGTTTGTTTTGGTGGAGGACGCCACAGAGGAAGCAGAAGATGCCTTGGGCTTTTCAACACTCGTCGATGTTGTTCTGCTGACGACTCCTTCCGTAGCATCTTCTGCGTCGTCTGGTAGTAGAGCATACAAGTTGGATTTCATAGAGGACGACATGGAACACAAGTATTTCACACACTATGATATCTGTATACAATACTCAGTACAAAGAGGATAGAAACATCGATCCCTTGGAGGAAACGAAGCGTCTTCCCACGGCAATCCAACCACAATTCTTCGTCATGGAAGCTTCATGGTGCGTCTCCATGCGACATAAAAACCCAACACTAGAAGAAACCTAAAGAGGACAACAACAACAGTAAAAAAACCAACAGCTAGGACTCTTATTTCATTTTCCAATCGTTTTATATTTTCTTAGTTATTTCCTATCCAATATTATATTTCTACTCCTTCCAATACATCACCAGTGCGATCCTAGATATTCATAGTTGTTATTATTAGACAAACTTATTTGTCTATCTGTACGTACCAAATGAACATATACATCTGTTCCATATCCATCCATCGATACCAACTGCAAACTGCCACCAAAATATTGTGCATACAACTTGGAAAGTGGAAGTCCGAAACCTAAACCTGCCATTGGGCCATCTACGGACTGTCGTTGGACTAGTAAATCCCATTCTCCTCCTCCTTCTTGTTGTTGTTGTTCTTCTCTTAAACGATTTACCGTAGAAAAGCCATAACGAAAAACATTGGGTAAGATATCCAATGGTATGCCACCTCCTTGATCGCTGATTCGAATAGTTACTTGTTTCGGGCCTTGTGTCAATAATACTTCAATACAAGGCAAACTATCTTTCGAAAGCAACAAGTCTTTCTGCGTTCGACTGCGGAAGAAATGCTTTTCTACTACTGCTCTCATGGCATTCTTCAACAATTCCAATAATATATAATGGAGATGATAAGGAATATAAGGAATAGTAGAAACAGAACCTCGAATTTGTACAGGTACAGTTACTCCATATTGTCGAAAACATATACGACTACACTCTTGATAAGCAATATCTAAACACTCTCGTGGTGAACAGTTGGTATTGATAACTCCCACAAATCCTGGGCGACTCTCATGTAACATGACGTGCTGCTCAGCTATCATACGTCTGCCAATTCGTGACATCAGCATTTGGTCGACAAAGGAATCCAAATCCAAGTGTTCTCTTTCCGAAGCTTTGAGTAGAGCCAAGCGAAGTCCGTGAGCTAATAACTATTATCTCCAATCAATACATATGAAGAAGAAAAATAATCACAACGGACGCAATTACCTCTACTACGTTGGCACTTTCGTCCACCAAGTGTTTCAGCAGTACAGTAAACTCCTTTTCATCTGCCGAGTCTTGTATTTTGCGAAAGTTGCGAACCGACTCGAAAGCTTCCACATATACATCATAAATTCGCTTGATAGGACCACAAACGACGTAATAAGGTAAAGACCTCAAGTCTATAATACGATGTGCCAATCGAACGGGAAGTTCTTGGTGTACAAAACGTGCACTTTGGATGAGTTTTTGTTCGTTGATATGCTTTCCAAATTGGATGAGCTGATTAATAGTGTTTTTTCTGGGTTCCTTTTTGGCATATCTTGCTACAGCGTTGTCGTGAACAGTTAAATAGTCTGTTGTGGATGCTTGCTGACTAAAAGGACGAGAAAACCGCCAAAGTAGCAGACGTTGCCATCGCATAATTTCGTCTGAAGAAAAAAAATGTCGTTTGCGCCTTTTTTGCGGGCGCTTTGGCATCGAAAAATGTCGCCTTGTGCTTTTGTGTGGTTTGCGCCATCCTCCTTCCATGCCTTGTGTATATATAAAAGGAAACCACATTGTTGTTGTTGTTATGACAACAAGTTTTTGTGGTTGTCTCATTCGCGTAGACTAGGTTGGAATAAGCATGGTTTGTGTATGTCCGATACCAGTAGTAGTACTTCAATAGCTCCTTCTTGGGCAAAGTTGACTATTGCTTTGGGAAGCGGTATTACATTCTACAGTTTTTATGAATATTTTTCCAGTGGAGGAGCAGTATCCGGTTCTGCTCTTGGTTTTGTTTATGGTTTGCCCATTCTCTTGCTAGGTTTGGCACTTCAATACGCTGAATTGCCGCCAGCACCTTTGGAAACTAGCAATGAAATGAAAGAGAAACGTGAATATTTAGCAACGGATGTACAAAAAAAGATGATAAAGGATGTGACTCGTTATCGTTATGGAAGTCAAGCTCACTTGGAACAAGTATGGAAGGCGTTGGGGTTGATTTCTCGGGGACAGCCTTCTCGTCCTGTATTAAAACAAGTCGTAGAAAGAATAGAAAAAAATAGTGGACGATATGAATTGTGTTTGTTATTGTATGCGGTGAATAGTCAAGTTTCTATTTGGGAACAGAAATTGGAAAAGATGAACCGGTTCTTCGGTCCCAACATAGTTTGTAGTATACAACCTGTTCAAGATGATCAGTTTTGGTTGGTACTGACTTCTTTGAAAGATGCTTCAAGTATGTCTGGTCGGGGAAAATAAAAAAGAAAGAAAATGGCGCTCTTTTTCTACACAAATATCTAAAAATAGAAATGGAAATATACAATGGAAAACAGCAAGAGACTTCTGAGATTTGTGGCCAACGAGGTTGAAATGTCAAAGAGGAGATCGACCAACTGTTATGAGGACGACGACTATCGACGACGACCTGTTGCCTTTCAAAGTATTTCATCTGTCTTGTTCCACCGCACACCACAAGTATTCATATCGAAAGGAATAGTTGACACCGTTGCACGTATTCCTTCCTGTCCTCTTTGTACCGGTGGGAAATATAGTCTCCGATATAGACACCAAGTAAGTTGCTCATTGCTGCACACAGCTATTGGATATCTGATTGGACGGTGCTGTGTGCGCTATATGTATGTATAGTTCATAGCAACTCCTTTATGGTCTACTCGTTTCAAAACTGAGAAAAGAGATGAGCGCTACAGAAAGTATCAAGTAACGTCGGGAGCGTTGGAAGACAAGACAGAGGAGGGAGGTATCGACAATTCTATGGACACAGTCAACTCAGAGCAGTCGAAAATAACGACCGAGGAAGACGGTTCCACAGAGTCGCCATCCCAGTCTATTGCTGGGATCGAAGAAACTGCAGAAACAAAAGATGCTTCTACAAAGAAGCAAGGGAGCGGTAAAGGTCGCAAAGGAGATTCAGGGTCGAGATTTCGAGTGTTGTTTGACGAGATAGAAGTGGGTCAAGAATATGTAGGTAAAGTGAGGAAAGTGACCAACTATGGAGCTTTTATCGATATTGGCTGTTTTACGGATGGTGAGTAGAGTAGGTTGTCGTTTGCCATCAGGGCATTATGTATTTATTGGTATAGGACTATTGCATGTTTCTCAAATGAGCGATACATATGTAAAGGACCCAGCAGATTTCGTAAAAGTAGGGGATGAGATAAAGGTTCGAGTAGTGAACAAAAAGCCAGAGAAGAAGGAATTTTCTCTTTCGATTCGACCACCTAAAGCAGTAAAGAAAAGAGAAGAACGGCAAGACATTGCACCAACCAAAGAGGAAGAGAATAATGACAAGACAGATAGCACCAACGATAACGATTCTTTCAAGGTTCGTGGAAAATCCTCCATTTCGAGGTTGCAGAGGATAGGAATTTCGGCAAACTTGGATTCCAGTGCTGATGATTCCAACAAAGCAACTTCAAGAGTGGGTTCCAATGCTCGTAGACCACCTCGAGAATCTTCCGGAAAAGGTTCTCCTTCTACGAGAGCTTCGTTGAAAAAGTTGGCAAGAGAAACGGATGAACAAAAATTTATCCAAGGAACAGTTGTTTCCATCACAGAGTTTGGTGTATTTGTGGACTTTGGAGGTCCTTCCGATGGTCTTATTCATATATCGGAAGTAACGGAGGATAAATTGGAAAAGGATGAATCAGGAAATAGAAAAATTAACTTGTCTGTTGGAGATAAAGTTCAAGTACGTGTGATTCATGTGGATGTGAATCGGAGTAGAGTTTCGTTGTCTATGAAACCTTTTGCATTATCTGCCAAGAAGCAATTGCAGGAAGACTTGGCTGCTGCGAATGAGAGTCAACCAGAGTTTGAAAGTGTTTTGGCCTTGGCTCTACGAAAAGCTTTACAAGAAAAGGAAGCAGAATTGGCTACAAAATCTCGCCATTGATACTATTTTGGTGAACTATAAAATAAAATTTCATTTCGAGGTTATGTTTTGTTCCGATATCCAAAATTTTCTATCTCCCATGTCATGTTTTCTGGTGACAAGAACCAATAAGAACCATATAATAGATTTGCATCCAAAAACGGAGATTCCATACCACAGTTGTAGAACAACATATCTGTATCTTCATATTGGTCACTACAATTGGACCAACTGAAAGACAAGTTCGAACTATTGTCATGATTGGTATTGTTGTTGGTTTGTTCCATCTGCGTTGCATTGCTAGTTTCGGCATTAGCAGCCATTTCCAACTGAACTTGTTTAGATACAAATCTTCCTTGCCTGCGAAACCTTCTTTGAGCCAACCTTTGTCTTTCCACGTACCGAACCTTTGGAGAAATGTGCTTCCTATATTTCTTTTGACGATATTGCTGCAAACGAAATTTGCGATATTGGCGCTTGTCAAGAGTGAGATTGCCTAGAAAGTCCTTTTTGGCAAGAAACTCAAGATAACCTGGCGATCCTGCCTTGCTCTGATATTCTCGTAACATACCACTAGGTGAGGCCTTATAAGAGATGCAGTCAAACAAATCAGTAGTACGCATAGCTGCATTCACTTGTTTAGAACCTGACTGAGGAATGCAGAAGGATCCATTTCCACTTATTGCTTTGTGTATTTCTAACAAATCTTTTGAACCCAATGGTTTAGCTCCTCGACGAACGCTGCTAGTTCTTTTTTGGTCTGCGCAAGTAGAGAGCATTAGAATAAGAGTGTCACAAAATAGTATCTACCCAGGTCAACGGAGATCGCAAATAGGAATTTTAGGGCAACAGGTCATTGTTTGCGAGTGTGGTTTTTTGCCACAAACAAATGATGAATTAGGTAGCTGGCACGAGCAGGCCACAAATAATGCTGATTCGTTGATCAAACGATGTTTACTGTGTTCGACAGTGACAGTCCCACTGCGGGATGAATTTACGTGGAGCGCGTGGTGGCATGCTATGTGGCGCATTCCACAGCCCTCCGACGGCAATTTCTCTCCAAATTACCCACCTCGTCCCTCATCGCTTATTTCTATTGCCCAATCAACGCAGTCCTTAGTTTGATCTAGAAGCCAGGGCAACTATTCTAGTTTGACCGAGAAGATAAAATAGAGCTATTGTAGAAAGAGCTTTCAGTTCGCAGGGACTTGTTTTTTTCTCACATAATAAAGTGTCGCTCGTTCTATCCTAAGCTGCCCTCCCAAGGTTTATCCACTTGCAAGGTTCCAGTAGAACGGAAGAAAAGGTTTAAGACCAACTTTGCTCAAGGCAAAAAGAGGTTGGTTCTCCCCACATGTTCCGGCGGTATCAACTGAGTAACAATAGTCCACAAATGCTTGCTCTTCACGTAGAACATTTTATACAAGAAGTACAGGCACTCTGTAAGGTTGCTATGGACAACAGCGGTGACTTGATGGCGTGAAGAAGAATGTAGAAGAAAGCCTAGACTGTCTGAAGTCGTCTATATCGTGGGAGTCCTTTGGTTTGAAATGTTCGTCTTTCCTTTCTATTGCTTTATGAATAACTATAGTCATGCCGTTGACCGGAAAAATGCTCATCGAAAGCAAGAACTTGGAAATAGGAAATGAAAACAGCCGAAATGAGTATTATATTCATCAGAATAAGAGAATCACAAGGCTTCATTCACAAAAGCATGGTAGTGTGTCTTGTAATCATAGGCGAAAGAGATAAGAGGAACATTTCCTGGCGCTTTGGCTGATTTTACCACGAGCCGACGCCCTGAAAGTTATGGTGAAGCCACCTGAATAGCGAATAGGGAATTGGTAGTTAGCGGTCTTGTCATTGTCGTTACTTTGGTGCCCGGACTAGCGATACAGACTTGAATGTTCCCATATATGCCAAGGGTTTTATCCAAGCGCAGGGGTTTTTTGAGAATACAACTTCGACGTCACCATGGTTCTCAATATATGTATATTGACATGGTTCGTAAAGCAAAAATAAGGTACCTACCTGAGTTTCTAGGTCACACCACAAATGCAGTTGTGTCGACGGAACATAATGATGTGGCCACAAGAGTTTCCCCTCTTCTGCATCTTTAGGCCACCTCAAAAAAAGTACCTCACTTTGAAGCGAATATATAGGTCACGTATACCGTAACAAAGTTTCCATTTTAGGGCGTTTCACAACATTTCCAACTCATATTTCTCACGTGGTTCTTCCTTCCTAGTATAGAGGCCTTCTATGCTTTCAATTTTTTATGTCTACAACTACAACCTGGTAAATCCTATCACTCTGCTATGCTTGTGTTTCCATGATGTCATCGTGACAGGGTTTTTGCTGTCCCTGGTTTGGATGACGAAAACACAACCCAAGCCACATCCTAGGCCCGCTGCTGTCTCATGGACATGATTCCAAGGGAGCGCAAGCAGAGAGAACAAACAAGAGAGCGAGAACTTTGTTGACAAAGCTGGCAAGAGAAACGGATGAACAAAAATTTATCCAAGTAACAGTTGTTTCTATCACAGAATTTGGTGTATTTGTGGACTTTGGAGGTCCTTCCGATGGTTTTATTCATATATCGTACAGAAAATAGACAAATTAACTTTCAGTTGGAGAAGAGGTTCAAATGCGTGTTATACATGTGGATGTGAATCGGAGTAGAGATTCATTGTCTATGAAACCTTTTGCATTGTCTGCCAAGAAGCAAGTGCAGGAAGACTTGGCTGTTGCCAATGAGAGTCAACCAGAATTTGAAAGTGTTTTGGCCTTGGCTCTAAGAAAGGCTTTGCTAGGAAAGGAAGCAGAATTGGCTACAAAATATCGCCATTGATGCTATTTTGATGGACTATAAAATACAATTTCATTTTGAGATTATGTTTTGTTCCAGTACCCAAAGCTTTCTATCTCCCATGTCATGTTTTCTGGTGAAGAGAACCAATAAGGATCATAGAATACATTTACGTCCAAGAACGGAGATGCCATACAATGATCGTAGAACGACATACCTGTTTCTTCATATTGGTCACTACAATTGGACCAATTGAAGGATAATTCCAAGATATTCTCGTCATTGATGTTGTTGTTGTTGTTGTTGTTGTACTGTTCCATCTCCATTTGGTTGCTAGTTTCGGCATTAGCAGACATTTCCAACTGAACTTGTTTAGATACAAACTTTCCCTGTTGGCGAAACCTCCTTTGAGCCATCTTTTGTCTTTCCACGTACCGAACTTTTGGAGAAATGCTCTTTCTATATTTCTTTTGACGATATTGCTGCAAACGAAATTTGCGATATTGTTGCTTGTCAAGAGTGGTAGTGCCTAGACAGTCCTTTTTGGGAAGAAAATCAAGATAACGTGGAGATCCTCTCTTGCTCTGATAAACTTGTAACACAGAGGTGGGTGAACAGTTGGGCGTGAAGCAGTTAGACAAGTCAGTAGTACTTATAGTTATATTCACGTGTTCAGAATCTGGCTGAGGGATACAAAAGAATCCATTTCCACCTATAGCTTCATGTATTTCTATCAACCCTTTGGAACCCAATGAAGAAGCTCCTCGATGAATACTGCTAGTTGTGCACTGGTCTGCACAAGTAGAGAGCATTAGACTGAGTGTGTCACACAGTGGTGGCTATACAGGCCAACAGAGATCGCAAACAGGAAACTGTAGGGCAACAGGTCATCGTTTGTGAGAGTGATTTTTTTGCCACAAACAAATGATGAATTAGGTAGCTGGCACGAGCAGGCCACACAACATGCTGATTCGTTGATCAAACGCTGCATTTTGCGATCGATAGCGAAACTCCCACTGGGGGATGATCTTACGTGGAACTCATCGTGGCTTGGTGCGTGGAATTCATCCGCACCACCAGCAATTCCTTCGCCTTATCTCGCTTACCTAATTCATTTCCCCAATCAACGCGGTCACTAGCTTTGTCAAGAAGCCATAGCAACTGTTCTACACTGACAAAGAAGATAGAATAGAGCAATTGTAGAAAGAGCCTTTGTCGCAGGAGACTTGTTTGTTTCGCACATAATAAAGCGTCGCTTGTTCTATCCTAGGCTGCCCTGCCAAGATTTATCCTCGTTGCAAGGTTCCATAGAACGGAAGAAAAGGTTGAAGACCAACTTTGCTCAGGACACAAAGAGTTTGGTTCTCCCTATATGTTCCGACAGTATCAACTGGGTAACAATAGTCCACAAATATTTTAACCCTTTATATAGAATATTTGACAAGATGTATAGGCATTTTACAAGGTTGTTATGGACAACAGCGGTGACTTGATTGCTGGAAGAAGAATGTAGAAGAAAGCCTAGACTGCCTGAAGTCGTCTATGCTGTGGAAGCCCTTTGGTTCGAAATGTTCGTTGTTACGTGTTATTGATTTATGAATGACTATATCCATGCCGTTGACTGGAAAAATGCTCGTCGAAAGCAAAAACTTGGAAGTAGCCGATATAAACAGCCGAAATAAGTATTTTACTCATTAGAATAAAAGAATCACAAGGCATCATTCACAAAAGCATGATAGTGTGTTTTATAATCATGGGCGAAAGTGATAAGAGGTAGATTTCTCGGTGCTTTGAGGACTTTGAATCGAGTATAGCTCATGGATATCGTAACAAGTCTTCTATTTTAAGAAGATGGGCAACCATTCTATCTCATGTTCTTCCTTCCTATTGAGGTGCTTTCTCTCCTTTCAATGTTTTACGTTTACAACAACAACTACAACCTGGTAAATTTCCTAACAACTTGCTATGCAGGTCTTGCCATAATGCCATCATGACAAGGTTTTTTGTGGACGTCAAAAGACACTATCCAAGCCACAGACGAGTATATGCAGTAAAACTTGCTGTCGGACAATAACAACTGTATGCGTTTGGCGAGTATAACAGACATAGGTTCATTGTCTCCGAGAAAAACTTGCACCCGAGTAGCTGCAAAGCAACCCAAGGAAGAATTGTCAGTTTCTTTCCCAGTCAAGGCATACTTTTTATAGGTTATGACGTCTAGCAATTCATATCCATTCTATTTATCACTGCGAAGAAACCAAACATTTTCCTTTTTCATTATTATTATATATAAAAAATACACAAGTGTATGTTTCAAGGGTGTGGCGTCGTAAGCTTCCTATTGAAATGCATACCAAGGACAAGTGAATCCTTGTCCACGTAGACAGCACGGGGAAAGCTGAAGTTTCTGAAAAGGCAAACTATCCGGATCAAAATAGTAACCTTGTGTTTCTCCGGTAATTCTATTCATACACACATAATAAAACCCTGCTATTGTCAACCCACAGTTATGAGGAACATTTACAAAATATCTTTCCTTCCACCGCATAAAGACGTATTCCAACGGGTGCAAAGCCACTTGTCTCGCTCTATCTATTTCAAATACTCTTTCAAGTGCTCGAAAGGCAGAAAATTGTGACCAATGTCTCAAGTCGTCTTCTTCTGTTGCTTCCCAACACCCTGTTCGAAAGCCATAGTGAATATTATCTACAATCTGACCTTCCCAAAAGGTTATCACAGGATAATCAAACCTTGGAACATCTATTGCTTCCATAGTTCCACAAATGTATCCTTTCTCTGGTATATAGTCTTGAATTTCCTAATATCACACCACCATTTTGCGTGAGAGTCGAACCAAAGCAAGCAAGCAAGCAAGGTAGCCTACCACATGGACTGTCCAATAGTCGAGGTCTTTTACCAACTTCCAAGAGTTTTGTATACCTTGGAACCTTTGTCCTGCTTGTAAGAGGGAACAAAAGATGGGTTTGGGTGAACAGCCTTGTCGTAAACTAGTCGCAGGCATATCGATCCACCAACACCAAACTCGACAGAAAAGAGATAACCGAAATGCGCACATGTCGATTCAAAGTTTATCGAGAGCTTGTCAACATCAAATATCTTTGGCACAAGCCGTGTTGGACACTACAGCAGCTTTAAAGGAACTGGTAGAGAACGCTCTTGACGCTGGTGCAACTCAAATAGATGTCAATATAAAGGGTCCTAGTGCTTTGAATCTTTTGCAAGTAGCGGATAATGGCAGTGGGATAGATGCTCGAGACTTTGAAAACATTTGTAAACCTTCCTATACTTCCAAGTTACAAACTTTGGAACAACTTGGTAGTGTGAGAACTTTGGGGTTTCGAGGAGAAGCCTTGGCCTCGTTATGCTTGCTTGGTAATGTACAGTTGCTTACGAAAACAGCACAAGCAACCACTGGTAGCTGCCTAAGTTTTGACCACAGTGGTAATGTGACTCGGATAGAAAAAGTTGCTCGAGAGCGTGGAACAACCGTCATCGTAACCAATTTATTCGATGCCTTTCCTGTTCGCAAATCAAGTCTTCAAAAGGCAACCAAAAGAGAGACGACAAGGCTGCTCGACTTGATACAGCAGTTTGCTCTCGTTTGTCCCGGTGTGAGGTTTTCGTTGTCGATAGATGGGAAGCGAACTCTCAAAACGCAAGGACATGGAAGTTGTCTAGATGTTATTGCTCAGTTGTTTTCTAGTAGAACTGTATCTTGTTTGGTTCCTATCGACACAAATCCTACACAAGACTCCTTTGCACGTATGACAGGTTATGTCTCCAAAGCAGACAAGTCCTGTGCTCGTTCAGCAGCTGACCGTCAATACGTATTCTTTCGTAGTCGACCTATCGAAATGCGTAAACTTTGTAGTTTGATTACCAAAATATATCAAAAGCAAGTAGGTCAACATAGTTATCCATTGTTATTTCTTCATTTAGAGTTGGAAGATGGAACATTCGATATCAATGTTGCGGCGGATAAGCGCCAACTATTTATACATGACGCAAGTACATTTCTTGAAGCATGCACACAATATTTTTGTGAATTGTATAAAGTCAAAGACTACCTTTTTATTCTTCCAGAATGCTCCAAACCAGTGGAGAAGATGGAGTCGAAATGGAAGGAACAACAACAGGAAATACGTTCATCGTCCATAAGAATGCAAGTTGATTGTTTTCGTAGAGCAGTTTTTGACGAGTCGAGCAATATCAATAATGTTTCTTCCTTGAGCACTTGCAATGCTCTCCAAGGTATCGATAGGAAGAGCAAGTCAAATCATATGGTTTCATGCAAACGATGGAACAAGGGCGGAAATAACTTATTAGAATATGCAAAAAGAAAGCGCAGAGAATCTGTAGATGCTTGTAGTAGTTTGGATCACAACGACAGGATAGGAACAAATACATCGGAACAAATATCTCAAGTCCATCCACTCGAGGAACCAAAAGAACAACATGAAAAGTTGGTTGCTACGACAAGTACAACTAGTAGAGCAACGACAAATAGTTTATGTTTTCTTCATTCTCTATCTGCTGCTACTCCAAATAAGGAAAATACAACCTCAATGACACCACAACCCGAATCAACCGATCCTATAGCTGCAGAAATAGAATTGCGTCAAGTCTTACACAAAGATGATTTCCTTTCCATGCAAGTAATTGGTCAATTCAATCAAGGTTTTATTATTGTCAAGTGGCATGGACATTTGTTCATTATAGATCAACACGCAGCAGATGAAAGATATCACTTCGAATCCTTACATAAGAGCCAAGGAGAGCTTCCTTGTCAACCTTATGTACAGCCA
The DNA here is from genome assembly GCA_026122205.1 of Galdieria yellowstonensis. Lineage (NCBI taxonomy): Eukaryota > Rhodophyta > Bangiophyceae > Galdieriales > Galdieriaceae > Galdieria > Galdieria yellowstonensis. Next base: position 118,778 of record JANCYU010000030.1, on the reverse strand, counting down.
TTCACAATGCATCTTTCTGCAGAAGAAGAATGGCTATTACTTAATCATTTAGACTGGATAGAGTCGTGGGGTTTCCGATTCTCTGTGGATATGGAGAAAATGCCTGGAAATAGAGTTTGCTTAGTACAAGTGCCATTTCATGATAAAGCAACGTTTGGAGTGGAAGACGTATTGGAAATGATCCATCAGTTACGAACAGGAGAAGCAGTGAACCAACAGCGTAAGAATAATATCTATTTTTGGATGGACACCTTTACACTGCTGAAATATAAGATATTCGTTTTCCTAGATTGGAAGCAGCGTTTGCTTCTCAAGCTTGTCGCATGTCTGTGATGATAGGAACTCCATTAGACCGCTCGCACATGTCTAGCATTGTACAAAGACTGGCAACTTTGAAGGATCCTTGGCGTTGTCCTCATGGAAGACCTACGATACGTCATTTGTTTACCACTGCAAACTATCGATCCTATCTTTATAGGCATCCTTCAGCTGCTGACAACTATGCCTTTGAAAGAAAATCGGACAGTGAAAATTGCGACATTCCCACTCTTTCCTAGTTGAATGACGACTGCAATAATCACATACGCTTTCCAGTTGTTTTAGTTTGCGTTGTTGTCGATTCCATCGTTGAATGAACAACAATGTAGACCAGGAAGAATGATTTCTACATAAAGCACACAATGGCCATTCTTTCGGGTCGTAGATATTTTGTCCACATAAGCTACAAATATAATAATGATAATAATAATACAATCCTCCAATAGGATAACAAGATGTGGTCGATATTTCATGGCTGTGGTTGCAAGGACTTGCACGCTTCTTTCTAGGCATCATCAACCAGGATAACAAGGTAGAAGGTCTCTTCATTTGTTGATACCATTGATGGACGTCGATTCCTAGGCAACTAAAGAAACGTTGCAATGCAGGTATCATTTGTTTGGTGATATAATAGGTCACATGTAATACAGCATGTCCGCTCTCTTGCAAGGCTAAGAATTCTTCTGGAGAACATACGCAATCTTGCAAGGTTCTTGGTTTCTCCATCCAATAGGCAATGACAAAAGGTATTCGTTCTCCATACAAAGGAACTGCTCGAGGGTCACGAACAACTCTCTTAGAAGCAACCACCGCAGCTGGAGGAAGCATTGCCGTGTGTGACTGTTCCATCTGTGCTCGATAAGTACCCCAACGAACTTGCATAGAAAAGATAAAATCCATCCAATGAACATTTCTTCCTCGATGCATACGACTCCATTTCTTCCACAAGTATTCTTTCACTGGAGACACTTTTCGAGTATCAAACAACAATCGCAAACTCCGTTCTACCATCTTTTGTACTGCAGCACAAGAGTCTCGACGAATCGTTTCAATTCCTTTGGCATCGAATACTGGATGTTCTTGTTCCAAGGACTCGTAAGCATAACCCACATAACGTTTCTTGACCAACAAAATACAAGGCTCAAATACTTTTTCCAATACCAAACGCATGGGATAAGGAAACTGCTTAGAAATATGTTGTGCCATTTCTTTTCCAATCTTCCAAGCTCGTCGCCAATCCACAGAAGAAACACGAACAAAAAGAGAATCCGTATCACCTTGGATAATACATTTTAGATAATACAATAATGCTTATTACATTGTATACTTACCATATACAACTGTTGCTCCTACTTGTTGTGACTGCCAGCCTCTTTCAATCTCTTCCATACTCCGTTGCATTGCTTGTCTACCGTGTTGTACAATGGCATCTGCTAAACCTGAACATGGCATACGTCCTGAAAAAGCTGCACTCGTATAACCATAAGTCACGTTGGCAATCAATTTGAGTGCAAATTGTTGAGCATTTAAAATTTTCCATAATCGTTCTTTTTGTGATTCACCCAAGAGACGACAATCCTCAGCATGTTCTGTTATCCACTTCATAGAAGATTTGAGCATCAAGCGGGTAGACAGAATTTCTTCTAGTAATCGTGGCAATATTCCTTTGCGTACCTCTTTGGTTACAAAACATTCTCCATTGGGAGCAACATAATAATCATCTTCATTCACATGTCTCTTAAGCTCAGAACATTGTCCATCTTTCGACGAACCAACAGAAAGAAGCGGAGGAGGCTCATAAGATTCCACCACGCCCAATCGACAAGGAGTTGTAGGATTCACTTTGCCAAACATCGTACAAAAACACAAGTTATGAGCAATAATGATAGAAGGATATAAACTCTGAAAATCCATTACGATTACGGGATCTTGATAAAAGTTCGTACGAGGTTCCATTACCAAAGGTAAGCATTCCATTGCTGGTTGACTCAATAACTGTTCTCTGGAGGCACTTAAAAGCAAATAGCCATTGGCATGAGCCAATCTTGCCAACATACTTTCTACACGGAATTGAGAACCACGAGTTATCACACTACGAAAGTCAATACCAAAAATACGAGCCAACTCCGATGTCTGAGAAATCCAGTCCAATTCTTCCAAGAAGAGTAAATTATCTGCAGCTTTTTGTAGGCAATGTTCATACGCTATATGCATCTTTTGTGGGTTACAAAGAAAGGAAGAAAGTACCCAAGGCTCATAACGAGGAACACGTTTCTTCAGTATCATCGCGCATGCAGCTTCATAATCATCACAAGATAGTTTGACTTGGACTTTTAAGATATTCCAAATGCAGAATACATATCTTCCGACTATCTTTATATGACAACCCAATCTCTTCATATATGCATCGGCAGGGTTTGAAGCATTTGTGCTTGGTAATTCGATTCTCTTATCTTCTTCTTGCCGATCATGAAAATCTCGCTTGGTTTCTTTCCATCGAGATATCCACCTTGCAAAGTCCCAACCTAAATGAGAACCACGTTCCAACAAATAACCTAAAGAGGAACGATGAATGTCATATCCAAATATCATATCCACATCATAATATCGAATCCAATGTGCCACTTTGTAAAACAATTCTTCCTCATTCGAAACGATTTGCATAGAAACGCCTGGTGCTACAGGAGATATGTGTCGCGAAGTCATTTCTTCCATCCATACAATTACATGAAAGATGTTTCGATACGCTGGACCTAGATGGAGTTGTGCTCTATCATCATGAATAACCATACAAACTACGCGAACTTCATCTATCCTTGGATCTGGCAAATATTCTTTACGTGATTTCGTAATGATTTCTAATGACATGCAAGTCAAACCTTGACTTGTATGTGGTATAAGTTGCTCTTCTTCTTGAGAATGTTGGGAAGAGTTGAAGGATTCCCTCGTAGTAGATGATATGTTCGACTCGGCTTCTACTGCAAAGCCTGGCGAAAAGAAGGAAGAATCACTCCAACGCGAGCGTCTTCGGTGATTATCGTGTGAATAAAAAGGACTTTGGCCAGTTTCTATGATGTTATCCATTTCATTGTATTTTGGCGAACAAGGACGAACTATTGGAGAAGACTCGGACACTGCATTCATGTGCTGTTCATCTTCATCACTGGAAGACAAGTCATCCGTTTCTACAGTATTGTTTTCTTTAGAGTTTGCTGCAACTATTCTAGTATTCAAACGCCCATAGCTATCTATAGTTACTTGAGGAACATATTTACATGATGATGATTTGCTTTTCAAAGATGCCAAGGCATCTTCCACGGTAGGAGGCGACTGACGAGGAGTTATCCAAACAGTATCGTCATTTATGTTTTGATTGGAAAGAAGAGATGTTTGGTTTGAACGGAGCTCCTCTGGTTGTATGTTTGTCGAAGATGATGAACATATTGTTGGTTCCTGGTAAGTGGATGAAATAGCACTGTTTTCCGATGAAAGCTCCACCGATGAATCTTTGTGTGGAGTTGCTTTTTGAATACAACCAGAAGACGGATCAAAATCTTGTTCTAAACGACCATTATTATCCATTGTTCTCGAACAAGTGTCTACACTGTTGTTGTTGTTGTTTTGCTGGGGTCGTTGCTGACTGGATAAAATAAATTCTTCTCCCAATCCAGTCACTTCCTTCAAGTCGTTCAATGAAGCACATTTGGAAGATATCTCTTGATAGATATCTTGCTCCAACAACTGCGAACTCTGTAAAATATCATTCCACAAGTTTTCCGCAAAGTTATCCTCTTCAAAGAAAGATACCTCATTTCTTTCCAGCTCAGTAGCAGTATCTCGTTTGCATTGTCTACTATTCTCCTCTTCCTTATTCTCACCCACATTCAAAGACTCTGCAGACGGAAACTCGACATCATCTCTATCGTTCCGTTGCCGTTTTCTATTTACAACATTATTATTTTCATTATGCTCATCTACTATGGAATCTTTGGAAAGCAGCTGCCATTCTCGTTCCACACGTCTCCGAAATGCTTCTTTTAAATGCGCTTCCGAATAGTTCAAATTCACCTTCACATTGGACTCGGCTTTCTCTGAATCATAACTTTCCATTCCCAACAGCCGTCTTCTTCTTTCATCTTCTTCCCAAAGACCACGAAGACTAGGAACCAACCTATCTTTATCACTGGCATCCTTCAAGAGTGGAATATCCTTGCAGTCCTCAGGATTAAGAATGTCCGATGCATCGATATCCAACTCCAAATCACAGTATGACTTTCTTTCCTGCGGAGAAATACAGTGAAAACGAGACAATTCTTCACAATGTTCCGATAAAAACAACCTCTGACCACAAATATCTCCTATATTGCCTCCTTTATTGGTTTTTGAAAGACTCGAAAGCGACGTTGTGTGGTCGATAGCCTCTGAGCGTCTCCATGGAATGTTCATGTCTTTCCAAGGAAAGCTATCCGTCACTGGCAAAGGAAGACGGAAACGAGGATTCGAAATTCGAATGAAATTCATTCCATACAAATTATAGTCAATCATGAATTGAGATAAGTAGGATATATGTGACTCATATGGCTGCAGTGTCATATCCTTGTTGCTGCTGTCGGGAAAGCGATGGCACAAGTCCGCGAGTCGCTGAATATTTGCCGGTAAAAATGTGTATATTTTCACAAAGAAACAGGTATGGCGATGATATCCATAAAAAGGAACCTTTTCAACCAGTTCCGTACGAGTTATGACCTTTTGCTCGGAACTGGAAGCAAAAGATTGTTCCAGAAATTCTACCAACTGACTGCTGACAGTTTGTGCTTCTTCAAAGTCTCTACAGAGCTTTGGAGGTAGCTGCACATAGAAATAAGGCAAAACACGGTGAATGTGCACACAGCACTTTTGTCCATTCCAAGTACTTCCAAAAATACGTATGACAGGTTGGCGACTTACGTCACTGGTTGGTTGCAGGTCTTCAAAATAGTAGTCAATATATACAATTCTTACTCTTAACCACTCTTCCATAGTATTCACCAATAACACATCTCAGAAATAGCAGCAACAGTGCTTTCATTGGTTCTTTCGCATGCTGCTCTGCTTTTTTTCTTTTTGGCGCCAAACTTGCTCCAATGAGCAAATGTTTTTCGTTTGTGGTGTGGACAAAGTACGCACTGTGGAACCATAAAGCTCACTCTTATCCCTATATAGTTCGAGTGAAGAAACATCAGCAGCAACCGTTTTATCTGCTGCGTTCTTGTAGTTGTTTTCCTTTTCGATGGACCTTGAAAAGCAACCTCGTGAAAAACACCAGTTCCTTGGTTGGATATCTGGTCATTCTATGTTCTAGCTTTTATAAAATTCCTCAGATTGTCAGAATTATGAGAAAGAAGAGCGCTAAAGGTATAAGTTTGAGTATGTATACTTTAGAAAATATTGGTATTTATTTCTCGCTATACTATTGCATTCAAGCAAAGTTTCCTTGGGAAACGTTTGCAGAGAATATATGTATATTTCTTCAAAACGGGATCATCATATTATTGTTACATCATTATGCGGTGCAACGAACGAAAAGGACAAGCAGTGGCAATTTCAACTATCTTTGGATGTTATTCTACTTCTTGTCATTATTATTGTCGATATCTTTATTGTGGAGTATCCGGTTACCTATTCGATGGTTACAAGTCTTGCAGTTTTGTTCCAGTCCCTTGTTGAATGCCAGCAAAATACCGCAGATACTTGAAAATCGACGCAATGAATCGACAGGAGAACTTTCTCCCATCACGTTGAGTTTCCAATTGGCAGGAAATATAGCTCGTGTATTTACAACTCTCGTTCAGTTACAAAATAGATGGTATTTGGCAAGTATTTTCATTTCTCTTGCTTTGAATGCCATTCTTGGCTTTCAATATATGCGTTATCGATGTAGGCCTCAGTCGATGTCCTCTTTCAAGGATCGCATCTGAGTAACACACACTCACACAACTAGACATGATTATTCGGAACGTCATGGAATCTCCCAGGAGAATGACAAGTGTGTTTGTGTGAACAATGCAATCTATCATCTATCGCCTAGTTGCTAGGATCGGAAATAGGCATACAAAATATCATCCATCATTTCACCTCGACCTACTCTACAAATATCGGAAACAAAACATCGAAACGTTGCTTTGGAAATAGTTGTCGTCGTTGCTGCTGCTGTTTCTGGTGAATAAAAACGGACATATTCCAACAACATCGACTCGAAGGCTTTTCTCATTTCCACCGTAAATTTCGCAGCTTGATTGGACTCCACAGCTTGTTGTATCCATCTAGGCAAAGAAGATTGGAAATGGAACAACGCTATCCACTGACAAAAGGATGAAAGTAAATTGCATAAATGTCGTATTAAACGAGAAGATATTCCTCCACCGATAGCATATATCATTCCTTGTAGTAACAAAACAACAAAATTTGACTGCCTTTCATCCAATAAGGGTTGAGGAAGAACAATCTGATTCTCTGGTTGACTCCAATACTCCAACACTCGAGTCCAGAAACGAAGGCATGCCATACAATTGTTCGCATCGGATAAATAAAACCCTAATAATAAAATGGGAAATATTTGTTCGGACCAGGAGAAAAACATGGTGGGATAATACAAGACAAGGAGCTCGGATAATCGACAAAACTCTGCTATCAAATCTTGTCTTTCACACGCACTGGAAATGGAATATTCGGATATACATCGATGACAAGTACTCCCAACTCCTGATAAGACTTGTAACACACATTGTTGAGATTCGCTCGACTTGGGATCCAACAAAGGAATCAACTGAATACAGCCGCGAATCCAACAGGTTTCACCGTCACTTTTTGAAAAGATGCTTTGAAGAATATTTAATATTTGAATGACAATAGGAATATGGCTCGTCGTCGTAATTTTTTGTGGATCGGAATCTTTGCTAGATTCCACAGACCGAACAAATACTTTGCATATTTCAGGAGCTATCCATTCATGAGAAGCAAAATGATGACCTAAAAGTGCCAATTCTTCCAATCTCTCACACAAAATTCGGCAACTGATGCAAGGCTCATCCAATCCACGAAAGACTGCAGACATCATTCCTAATACATCGACAACCGTTTTTGGATCCTCTGAAAAACTGGAGGATGAGTAGAACGACTGCATAGTGTTTTCTAAAAAAGTCAAACAAGGTTGCAATACAACACGAACACAACGATATCGTTCTTCCTCATGGTCCATAACAGCTATTATTCTAGCCAAGGCTTCTATAGCGTCCTTGTATATTAAGAATTGTGATGGTATAAGAGCCATTGCTTGTAAAAGAGATTCTGCAAAAGGCAATAACCGTCTAGGCGAGGAATAGGACAGACTTCTCAATAGAATGGAGGCTTCTCGTGGAATGGCTTTCAGATATGACGGTAAAATGTTCATCATTGGTTGGAACAATGTTTGGTCCAATGCGTCATGTAATAAAATATCAGAAATAGCAGTAAAGAATCTCAAAATGGAAGACTTCAAGTACATAGGTGAATTTTGGTCATACAAGAGTTGTAAAGAAAGCTGAAATAGTGGAGTAACAGACTCGATTTGTAATGTCGTGGCTCTCAACTCTCTACTTGTGTTTTCAGAATATGCAAGAAAGGCCGCAGTCAATATAAAGAATGAAGACTCAAGACGAAGATAAGAATGACAATTTGTCCAATAATCGTCCAAGAAATGTACAACACGATTCATATCTCCAACTGCTTTGACAAGTTCTTTGGTGGCTTCGAATGTTGCTTCTCTTACTTGTTGAAATTCTTCTATCGAGGAGGAAGAATTCCATTCTGCATTTGTACTAGTGCTCTTCGATGAGGAGGCATCATTTAGGGCTATCAAATAGGACTCTTCGGAAGCAGTACAGAGATAAATAAAGTCCTATAGATTGCTGTCAAAAAACAGCTACGAGAAAAAGCAAGTACTTACACAAAAACAATCTTGAAAAAAAGTATAGAGTTGAGAAAGATTACAATGCGATCCTATTTGGCTATGGAGTTGCAAATGATGAAAACTGGAAGCAAAATGTAAAATTCCTTCCAACGAAGCCATTTTAGCACTATGAACTCCACTTTGGAGTCCAAATAGTAACAAGTCACACAATTCTAAAATAGCTGCTGCTCTGTCTGTGTTTCCAGATTCCGAAAGTTGCAAATTGTCTTGTTGTTTCAAAAGCGAATCTATATTGGATTCTACAATAGAAACTGTCACTTCTAAAGCTGCATGTGTCATGGCTTCGTTTTCAGCGTTTCTATGTTGCTTTCGACAAGTTCCTTTTTACACGCACATGCACAAACAAAAAACACAATTCGTGCATCAATACAACAATTTCCATAATGAAATGTGGACTTACTCTTCAATACAGAAAGTAAAGATGAACATGTCTGCAATATACAACTTGCTGGTGTATCACCCCTATACAACTCAAGTTACTATGCATTCGATTAAAATATTGATAATAGTTGATTACCTTCCAACATCATCCGCAATAGCTTCTGCAACTTCATATACCAAATCAGGATCTTCAAAAACGTTACAGAGTATATCTGCAGCACTACCTCTCGTTCCATATATATTCCATCTCTTCAAACATTGAATACAGTCTTTCTTCAATAAGGAATTACTCATAGGAGTGCTAAAGTTTCCACCAATCGAGTCACTATTGTCCTCTAAACTTGCACGAAACAGTTCAGAAGACACTTCACTATTCACCTTGGAAGCTTTACTCTTCAACCAGGCTCTTCGTTCCGCATCTTCTCCACTTCCATATGAAGGAATACTTTCTGCTTCTTCGAGAAATATGTAATATAAAAGAGGTGCAATCTGCTGTTGTTTACCCAACTCTACAAAAGTATTCCACCAATATTCCAACATATCTTCTATACCAGCTTCACTGTCCAAAGAAAATAGAAGAACAGAACAACTTGCAGCTTTGCAGCACTTTTCAATAGCCGAATGAGTCAATCGATGACGGCAACTTTCTTTTAACAACAGCTTCGTTAACTCTATCACTTGTTGTCTTTGTTGCTTGTCAAAGGACACGTAATGGGTTCTTATCCAGTTTTCTAACACGGAAGCTGCAAACTGAAACATAAAAGATAGCAATTGGCTGTCGAAAGGTCCTTTAGAAGCTAACCAAGTCTCACTCGAAAGAAACTGGCAGAATAAGAACAAGTGACTAGGTTGTTGTCGAATACTTCTCAAAAACTCGTCTGCTTCTCTATAATCTGTAGGTGCAGCAGTAGGCTGACATAAAATAAAAAGTGCTTTGAGTATATTATCTAATACTTGCTCTTGTTCCATTTCTCACAAAACATTTATTCCGCAGTACAACAACTACGACTTGGCATCCACTTTTATTGCTGAAAAAAACAACATCGAGAGAAAAATAAATTTCTTATGTCTCTCTGTTATAAATACAAGTTGAAAAAAGGACTCTACAAAGTTCCTTCATGAACAACAACCTCATTCAACGACTCCTCTACGGGAGACTGTGTCTTTTGTTGTTGCCTTCCCAAATATCTTTCATACAAACGCAAACGAATTCTTTCAAAAGATTGCATAACGACCTCCTTTGATATTGTTTTATGTTCCTGAATCGATTCCATACGTTCTTCATTCACTTGACGCGTTGTTGTGCTACCTACTGCCATAAACAACGGCAGTGTTCGAGGAGAAGAAGAAGAATCGTTGTTTTGAGTGACTTGAACTGAATGCAGTCGCTGATGAGAACCTGAACGCGTACGATTACGATCAGAGAGTCGAACCATCTCATTACAAAGTGGACAACGAGTTCCATAACTGAGCCAATGGGTAATACATTGCACATGAAAAGCATGTCCACAAGGAAGCAATCTCAAATGGCAATCCTTTTCCACCGTTTCCAAACATACTGCACAAACTCCATCGGGTAATATATGTTGTCCTAAAAAATAATAATTGACGTGTTGAGGTAGAGCACTTGTGGTTTCAGCATCCTCTTCACTCCATTCACTGCTGTTGGGTTTCTCATGCTTACTAGCAACTACTGCCTTGTCTTCTGACACGAGATGGTTACTCTTCGTTGCAACTGGAGGTGGAGGATCGAACATGTACTTTTCTTCTACTTGTGTAGGAGTAAAAACTTGGTCATCTTCTTCCCAGAATAACAAGGGAGGTTCCAAAGGACCTTTATATATTATTTCAGGACAGTAAATTTCCACTTCATACGCAGATAATCCTTTTTCTCTTCTTCTACTTGCTCTACTCAACGTCCTTCGACCAAGTGCTCTCCTATTTGGTGGAGACTCCCACAAACCCCTCAAACCTCTTCTTCTTCGAATATGGTTGTTAATAGAACACCCTATTCCAGTAAGTATCATAGCTGCAATAGAAACACAGAAACAAGCAAGTATGATTTCTGCAGGTGAAGCATTTGCTGACATGAGAATAAAGCGAGTTTCTATTCACACACTTTGAATACTTTTATATACAAATCTTCCCAATCAACCACAATCCACCCATTTTCTTGTCTATGCCCAACTCATTCGACCAAGCTCTTCTTCTCCAAGTAATCTCGTATGTCTTCTTATAAACTCCAAAGGAAACTTATCAGGATCTTCTATCGTAGCTACTTCTGCCAATTCTCCACCAATTACCTGTTGTTGAGGAAAGTTTCGTATATATAAAATACCTCCATTTCGACGTCGAATATCTAATAAATACGATTCCAGGTCTACACAAGCCTTGACTCACACAGTGTAAGAAATAACAAGAACCATCAACAGATTCCAAAATGCCTACTTTGGTAACATCGAAAGCTAAAGAACAAGTTTTCAGTACAGAAGACCCATTCTTCTTGCTTGCAAACAGAAAAGTATCTTCAATCAACTCTAAACGTATGCCCATTCCTTGTAAGAAACACGCACGATAATGTTCCTAATGTCCACAACACAAGATATTATAGACTGCTTGTATAATAAAACATAGGAACAAACCTTGGTAATAAACTTTTCGGTAAGAATAAAACCAAGAATCCCATAAAAAGCCAAAGATTTCTCTATATCAGATACATGAATACTACAGAATGAGCCACAATATCTCATCTTGAACGAGTATTTACCTCATGTGATGAATACCTACACAATTGGAAGAATAATTACATATTGGAGGTTTGTAAACCATTTTGTATCTCAAGAGACCTCTCCATCGTCTAGTTGAAGGAGCTCAAAATACAATAAAAAGAGCATTAAGATACCTACTCTGGATAGGATTGACACTCGAAACCTAAGATGGAATAGAATCCCATTTCATGAGGCATTGCTCGGACATAAATAGCGCCTTGACGTGTTATATTCCAACGAAGAATAGTTTGGACAATACTTCGTCCTATTCCTTGACCTAACAACCAGAATAAACTTGTATCTACGACAATATTCCATGTCAAGGAATACTTCTTACCCCTAAACTCTGGTAATACAGCTACTCTATCAATCTCGACATTGACACCTTGGACAATATATCGACCAGCAGCTACCACTTGTTTATTCTTTCGACAAATAAGACAAACTGCGCAACTTGTGAAATCTAGTTCATCCGGAATAGTCCAATGAAAGGACTCCAATTCTGGTTCCTTGTCAAGTATAGTCTTCCATATCTTCAGGGCTGCCTCCCACTCCAAATGGTCTTTTATTCTGGTAACTTCAATAGAAGAACTTTTCAAACTTTGATAGTGTTGGTTATTATCATCGATAAGGAAAAAATAGGGACTTCTTTGGACAACTTCACCACAGCATCTCAGAGAACCAACAAAAGGACCAACAACATTGTTTTTGGGGAATAAAATACTTTTTCTGCAAGTAAATGTATTAAATATCAACTTAAACGGGTGATAGAGCAATAGTTTAGGGTTGGTCGAAACAAAACAATATATTAGGACTTTATCCATTTCAAGAAATCCACGAGATTTTCTTTCTTTGCAAATTTGTTTATTAACGCTAAAATGCCAAGATACATCAAAACTAGTCAATGAAACTAAAAGTTGGCTCAAGTCACTACTATCAAAACTCTTCTCGTTGACACAGTTGCGCTAGTTGTTTGGCTAAATGATGCATAGGCAATCCCATGACATTGAAATAACAGCCATGAACACTCTGGTTGTTCATCAAAATAAATAATGAATATAAACAACCTCAACATCGTACCTTTACAAGAGAACCGCCTATGCCTTGAATACCGTAAGCACCTGACTTATCCATGGGCTCACCAGTCTTTACATATGCAACAATCTCAGAAGAACCAAGGGATGCCATCTCCACCCTGTTCGATAAAAGTTGTTCGAGTATGTTTGACCAAGCAAGTATATACTTACTCTGTAGTTTCACTAAACGTAGTGCAATTCCATTGACCTCTCAAACTCTTCCAATACAAACTAACACCGCTGTGTACTAGATGTCTTCTACCACTCAGACTTTCTAGCATTTCAACTGCTGCAACTTCTGAATCTGGCTTCTCAAGTACTCGGCCATCTATGTCAACCTGTTACTTTAAAAGAACATCCCACAAATCAAAAAAGACGGGAAACATACCACAGTATCAGCACCTATTACCAGATCGACGTCGTAAGTCTGTGATAATCCTGTACGTAAACGTTCCAACACGTCAGCAGCCTTGTTCCTTGCATTTTCCATTGCATAGTCCGGTGGACTAGAAAACTTTCTAGGATCCATAGTTTCTGGAAAGGAAGAAGGAGAAACTTGAAAGGGCAGCCTGAGCAGCTTTAGAATTTCCACCCTTCTAGGTGAACGACTAGCTAATACAATACGTTTCTTTTCCAATCTTGGAAGATACTGAATAATCATTTACAAGCTGAATTTCGATAAATGCGTCTCTTCGATCGTTCCACCTTGCAGTTGTTGGACTTAATGCTCCATGGCTTTGTCTTTTGGTCCAGTTTGTCTCACAGACTATATTTACCTCTAAAAGAATAACATCATAACAGATTAATATTTCTAACATACACGAATACAAGCAGTTTGAAGCGTCATTTTGGACGTTTGATGCATCCGAAGAAGCTTTACCTTCTTTTTGTACTTGTCTTGGACAATTGAAATAAATCATTTCTGCTTGCTCTTTATAATTTCAGTAAAGTACGAATTCTAGTCACTGTTGTGGTACAGAGCCAAGTTCTTACTACGCATAGGATAGACAACTAGAATCTGTCCTTATACGCTTGAAACCTCTTTACAAGGTCACGTCACTTGTGACTAGGAAAATAATAATAGTGTTTCGTGGGTTCATTATTATTGGCGCTCAAATCAGTCCGGTTTCTCACATACAAGCAGTACTGTCATCGATGCAACGGTTTCTATGCGATTTCTTTGTTCCCAGTAGAATTGTCTTAGAAAAAGATTGCAGACTTAACGTTTGTAGAGAGCAACTTCTTGATCGAGGCAGCCTTTTATACACATTACTACTGTGGTGAACTCCGAACAATTTGGCGCCTGTTCAAGCATTTAAAGAAGCATTTTTCTTCATCATTGGAATGGAACCTTTTGAGTTGTTTTACCGTGTTCTGAATAGTAATGTCGTATGTGTCCATTGGAAATAAAGCTAATTGCAGTGACAAAACAGATATTGAAACTTTTGTGGTTTACTACAAAAACAGAGAACGGTTCGAGTGAATCTTTCAAAGGTTTGCAACTTATGGTTCTCGATAACCAAGTTAGTTGCGACAAGGAATTTACAGATGATTTTCTCGCTATTATCGCCATCCTTGTCGCCAAGCATCATGGACAATGGAAACTTTTATCTGCAGTGCGACTCTGCCAAGTTTCTTTCTTTCTTGAATACTTGATATAGCGTCGAAGAATATTATAAAGGGTATACAGCCTGAACTGTCCTTGTCTCCCTGGCAAGTGCCATTAATGGTTACCAACATGAAGAGAAATCATAGGGAACGTCAAAACACAAGAGCATTTCATGACTTTTCGAACAAGCTGTCACTTGTAGGAGAAACAGCAGAAACGATAGAGCTCTACGGATATAGAGCGACGTGAGGTGTCTTTCGTTGTTGTCCAAACATTTGGCTGAAACGTGTGGAAACTAACGGACGGTTCGTCCTCCACGTCAAGTTGTAGCGTGCTCTCCGAAAAATTTCCAATTCATTGTAACTTTGTAACTAAACAATATCTTTAGATTTTTAGTTTATTGTAAAGAAAAATGGCTAGTGGCCTATATTAAAACTTCCGGAATAGGATACTACTGCACTACCAAAACAGGCGACAGGGAACTGTGCCTTGATATGAAGAGCCGAAGAGCCTCCTCTCGTTACTTACAACAAGATAATTACGAGAAGAAATATAACCTTTCATTTTCTACAGCCATTCCCACTGTATGATGTAGAGCTTGGTACTTGCTTCAAGTAGGGTTGAGTCTTCATGACCTCAAAAATTCAATGTAAATCGTGATATATGCAACGGAAAGAATCGAACAACAAAAGCGCCTTCATACGTTCATTGTTTGCTGGTACAACTCCCTCCGATCCTTGCCATAAAAGTTACACTGCCTTCTCATCAGAAGTTTGCAAGCGTTCACTTGGGTGGAATATCATTGTCTATTGAATGCAAAGGAAATTGCAAACTTGGCACGTTTTGGCGGAAATTCAAGGGAAGAAGTGCATCCCTCCTGTTCCGCCAATCAAAACAAAAGATCAAATCAGTTCAATTGGAAGAGGGACAAATGTCCCGTAGACATATTATGCGATCATTCCACTTTGTGCGTCCAACAGTGCTAGAAATAGATTATCGGCGCTGAAATATTATCTGAATTGTAATCTCGTGCAGTAAATCGATTTACAATGAAAGTTTCGAATGAAATTCAGCCTAGTTCAAGTAAATCTCATAACCTTAAAACTTTATACAGTCAGGAGAAAGACGTAGAAGACTTGGAAGCCTTGTCTAGAGAGATTCCCGAAGGAGAAACTGAGTTTCAGTATGAGAAAGAAAAGGAACCAGAGGGAGGGGAGTTGGAAGATGTCTTTGAGCCGCCGAGGAGAACACACTGGGTGATGACTACTTTTCTAATGATCAGTTACTTGATTGGAGTTGGAGTGCTATCTCTACCTTCCGCTTTTGTTTCACTTGGTTGGGTTCCAGGAGTGTTGTTGTTGACTGGTGTAGTGTTTATTACTACAGTGACTGGTTTATACATGTGGAAACTGCATATGAAGTATCCTCATATACGGAGTTATGCCGCTATGTATTATCATTTCTTTGGTCGTGCTGGTCAAATTATCGGAGGTACTCTTACCTATCTCATGTTTTTTGGCATTATGACTGCAGACTTTCTTACTGCTGCGCTTTCTTGGAAAAGCTTATTCCAGGGTCACCACGTGTGTGTCACTGTTTGGTTTGTGATACCATTTGTTGTCGCCTTGGTGATTGGACAACTTCGGAGTCTTCATGGAATTTCTTGGATAGCATTTGTTGGAGCTCTATGCATATTTCTTCCTATTGTGATGACTTGTAGCAAAGTACCTGAACTTTCGAAAGGTGTTCATCCTTATACGACTATTGCCGGAGATAGTTTTGTGAATGGCGTAGTAGCAATGACGGATATTGTTTTTGCTTTTGCAGGGCATTTGATCTTTTATGAGTTTATGGCTGAGATGCGAGAAGTTCGTGACTTTCCAAAGGCACTTTTAGTATCTCAATTGGTTGGCTTTGTGTTTTGCATGTTTACTGCGGCTTTTGTATACGTTTATTTGGGAAATACCAACGTATTACAGAGTCCAGTGACTTTAAGTCTTCCACACAATGCATTACGTGATGCTATCAACGTTATTTTAATTATTCACGTAACTGCTCCAAGTGTGATGGGTGGAAATGTGTTGACTCGAGCAGTTCAACGTTGGTTGCAGTGTTGGGGTCGACGAAAGTTTGAAGATACTTCACTTGCTCAACGAGTTTCATTCTTCTTTTGGTCTCTTCTTGTTTACGGTGCAGGTTTCCTTGTTGCATGTGCTATTCCATTCTTTAATGAATTGATTGGACTTCTTTCAGCTTTGGTTGGTTCCAGTAATAGTTTTGGAATGCCTGCTATTATGTATTTGATTCAGTTTCGAAGAACGACGAGTTGGTGGAATTGGATATTGGCACTTTCATGTATTGGCATTGGATACACTATATTAGGAATTGGAAGTTATGCCGGAGTTTATACTATCATACAAGCTGTTGGAAACCATGGAACTCCATTTTCTTGTGACAGGGTCATTTAAACCTGAAATGTCTTGTGTTGCGAAATAATAAGTGAATTTTCAAACATTCTTCTTGCCACTTTGCTCATTTTCTGCACTATCGAACCAAACAGGAACCTCCAGTCCAACTCGTTGAGCACTCCTTTGTATTCTTTGGCGTTCGTTGCTTTCGACACCAATATCGTTGGCTTTTAACAATTCCTATATGTGTGTGTTGTCAATACTTTTGGAACACTTGAGAGAGAGCAGACTCGAGTACAAGTGCGCATACCTCATATTCTTGAACCGCTCTTACCAAAGTTTCCCACTCGGTGACTAGTTGAGCAAAGGTATCGGCGGAGACAGAAGAACCAAAACCTAGTCCTCGAGCACCATCTTCTACTTGTCCCTTATAAATCTTTTTCAAGAACGGTGTTTCTTTTCCTACGAATTTGTCACAAGAGAAATATCTTCTTATGACTTGAACCAACCACATGCGACTACTTTGCATCATTTTGTTGCCACATAAAGAGAGCGAGAGAAAAGATTGTTTGATGTGGAAATCTTTCACGTGCTAGTCTTCTGGCATCGACTTATGTATTCTCTATTGTTTCTGTCTTTTCCAACAACAACAAAAGCTACCAAACACTGCAACTATTGTTATCGACAAGTAAAAAGGAGTGTAGAAAAGAGCAAGTTGCTTTCAAAGAATTGTTCCTTGCTTGTTGTTTTCACACCATGTTGTTATTTCTATGACAACTTGCGGCACTCGTCTCGATATAGAAAGCCGACGTGGACTATGTGTCAGCAACAAGAAAAACAACAACAACAAATAGAAATACTTAGGACCATAAATACCAACGGGGGATGGATGGTGGATGTTCAAGTCAACCATCAGCAACAACTTTCTAGGTACTAGATTTCACAAGGTTCTTTTCTCCATCTGATCCTCCATGTGGTTATTGTATAGACATACGGTATTACTAGGCAAGGGTTTGTATGAAGAACTTGTATCGGGTGACGCGGAGAAGAAGAAACCAGAAACAGTTATCGTCACGGTTTTCCGTTATTTGATCGTGCGTTGAGTTGTTGTTCTTTGTTGGATAGTTGATGTATGTGTTAATACTAGGAACGAGGAGTTGTATTGAAAAACACACAAGGAGTATTTGATTCTTCACAGTTTCCAATCAACTATTTCTCAGTGAAACAAGTAAGTTTGCTTTATACAACCACACACATACATATCAACCGTTCCTAGTTGTTCTATTTCTATCCCGACTGTAAGGAATATCTCAAAGAGAACCTCGCTAGTCCAACGATAAAACCATAAAGTTGTTCCTACATATCTATAGATATCTTTGGATACAGAATGCACTAGTCATCGCTATCTTGGTTCATCCACTTCATAATGGCATGTAAACCGTACAACAACTCTGCTTGTTTTCTTGCTTCCATACTTAACAAAACAATTTGTACTTTTTCTTCTGGTCGTAAAGCAAGTCCCATTCTTTCAAAGTCATTCCTAGAAATAGTTTCTGGTTTACAAGCAACCTTTCCACCACAACAACAAGAAGAATGAGAAGAGACAATTAACCAACACAACGTCGTTCTTACTTTTTTAATGAAAGCTTTGAGAGGCTGTTTCAGTATCAAATTGACCAAACGATAATCATAGTCGTCGTGCATTATTCCCATGAGACGATGTACATAAACCCAAATAGCCTACATCACAAAGTATTTACATATCTTTGCACAACACACTAGGAGAATACTTACTCTACGAAAGATAGAAGTATCTACATTAGCATTCATTCCTATACTGTTATCTGTCAAGTGGTAAATAATGTCAAACTGCTTATCCAATAAAGAAGCCAATTCTCCATCTTCATAAAACGCATTGATCAAAGCATATCCGTGATCCGACCAATTGTACTCGTGAATATGAAAAATCTTGTAAGTTTTAGAATTGACATCAAAGTCTTCGTGTTTGAGTGGATAATATTCCGTAAACCCCGCTATTCTGAAAAAAGATAGTTTGTACACACACACACACACACATAAATATATCTTATTGTATATTATTGTTGTTGTTCTTCTTACCTGCTATATTTGGCTTCCATTGCTTCGGTAAATGATCCATCACTATTCCAACTTCGATGTTCATGACTATTGCTATCTATACTAGCAGACTTGGCAAACTGTTGTTGATCTCCTGAATCCGAATAGCTTGTATCTTCTTGTAAAATAATAGCTCTCTTTAGTTTTTCTACCAACTGTCGAGTAGCTTCCACTTCGGATGGAGGTGATTGTAAAGCATCCTATTATTATTATTATCAGTATTTCCATGATATCTCTCCACCAACAAATAAATAAGAAACCTAATATTTCATCTTACATTTGTCTTTGTTGCCATCTCCTCTTCTTCTGTTCCACCGCCATCTTGTTCTCGTGTCAATAAAAGACGTACAAGAGAATCTCTGCTATCCATATCAATATCTGGACAAAGTCCACATCCTTCAATAAAACCTGCCAACGAGTGAAAATGGCTAAATATCTAGACAACACAAATTTCAGTTCTTTAGGAAACCAACAAAAAAAACACACGATAAACAACATACGAGAATAGCCAAAACACATTCACTTAGAGACCACGAAACTTGACCACCCAAAGAGGAAGCTGGATGAGCTAGTCTTTGCAAGTGCTCACTTTTCAATAACCAAGGTTGATGAGCTAAGATTGCATTCAATTCACGAATAACTAAAAGTTTTGGTGGAACATTCTCATCGGACTCAAGCCAACGAATATCACCTCCATGAAGCAAAAACTCCGTTTCTTGCATATGAACAATATAACTAGAAATATTCATACAAACAGTTTGTGTGTGTATTTCCTTCCAAAGAAATGGAAACAACTTACGAACAGCGCAACCGAGCACCAGCCATAAGACCCAAGTAATTGCGCCAAGTCTCTGGAAGAGGTCCTGGTCGTCTCATAATAGCGCGATAACTTTGAATATACGCTTCCAAATAACTCGGGAAGAATGCCATCACTCGGACAACTGTAGATATACGACCCGTAAATAGAAAGTTATCGGTAAATAGACGCAAAGTAACTGAATTAGCGTTTTGTACGGTTGGTAACTGATCGTTGGGTATAAAACGAGAGAAAATAGGTCTTCGTAAACGTTGATATTCCTTTACCATAGAATAGACTGGGGAATGGACAGGTAACGTAGTTTCTGCTCTCTCTAATAAGCTTGAAAAAGCTTCACGAACATCCGAAAAGGGAACTTCGGAAGCAAATCTAGTAATAGTAGCTATATGAGCTACAAATAGTTGTCCTTGATCAGAACCTTGTAACGAGTTTTCCAATTGCCAAAGTATTCTGTCCAGTGCTTGTTTCCTTGCAGCTTCATCCTAAGTCACGTTTTTTCCAACAGTATTTAGACTATGTACGCAGTGAGAATCCAGTATGCAACATACTTACTTGTGTAAGAAGCGTATGAAAGAAACGAAGTGTGTAGTCTAAAGAACCTTTGGAAACACGAGGACTAGTGTGCATACAACAAGAGCCAACACGAAAGATATCCAACACACAATGGGAAGCGCTATTCCAACAACAAGGATCCAACTGTATTTGTTATAAAACTTTTTACTAGTCATAATAACGCAACTCTACAAGATTATTTTCGGGATCTCTAATGTAAACCTAATACAACTAGTTGGAAAGAGAAACAAACCGAGTCCAACTACTTACGGAAGTTCCATTTCCTTTAGCTCCAAAGAGAACTTTGGGTCCTGACTCAGGTTGAATATTGTGTTGAGCAAGTTTCTTCACAAGATGATCCCAGTCTCCTTTTTCAAGCGTAATACAAAAGTGATTTACGTTCAAAGTTGTCGAGTCTCTAACTGCATTGCTTTCTCCCTTCCAAAGTTTTGCTGGAAACAAGTCGATAATAGTTGCTTCGTTTAAACGAACGGAAGGAAAAGGAACTTGTCCTTGTTTCCATTCTTCAAGTCGAACACTTGGAAATTCCAACAAGTCTGAATAGAAGCGCAGTAAAACTTCGACGTCAAAGGCGTTGATCACAATATGATCCAAAACGGCTTTCATTGCTTCTTCCGAGAAAAAGTTGCGTCATTGCAGCCAATTTATTTTCTTTCTTTCCATTTGGCAATAAGAATAGAGAAAGTATTGGCGAGTTGAGATAACTGCTGTTTCAACTTGTTTTCTGCACAATATTCAAACAACTGATTGGAACTATTTTTATCCACTTACCGACATCTGCCAAAGTTTCTTTATTTCTTTGTCTTGGATGAAACAAATACCAACCCCAACCTTGACCATAACCAACTCCTAGGATTCCTATTCCTACACCACAACCTACAAACGACCGAGGCGCTTGTACTCCATATTTCCGAACGTGCTGAAACTCCCAACCAAGTCCAATACCACAGCCTATACCTACACCAGTTCCTAAACCCAAAGGTGGTAATAGAGGCAACTTGGCTTTTATCAAATCGACAGTATCACAAAGTTTCTTGGGAATTCCAGTCAAGGAGGAAGGCTTTTCCAAAGCAATCATATAGAAAAACAAAAGTGTATGTAATATACGGTAGCTATTCTAATGTAAACGATATCGAAGTATTTTGGCGGCTTCACACTGAGAACCAGAAAAATGATAAGAAATGGCGATGTCCAAATCGCGCGGATTTTTTCGATTCGGACGACTCGCCAACGTTCCATAAATCGTTTCTCCCGTACATATCACCAATTCCTATCTTTCGTCATATTTCTCTTCATACAAAAGAAAATACGTACTCTGTCCAAATAGAATACTGCTTGCTTCCAGTGTGTAGTCCTAGCCTGTGGTCCAGTGGAAAAGCCAAGCGGTTTATGACAGTGATTGAAGAACACATCAAAATGTGCAACAAATGCATGAATAAAATCATTTCGTTCAGCTTTCAATACAAAAGGAACCTTACAAAAATAAGAAAACTTTGATACAAGTCTTACATTACTCACCGCAAATGAAAGTTCTTCTTTCTTTACACTAGTAACATCAATAGAAAGTACAGGAACTGTAGGACAAACAATCTTATTCCAGTGGTGAGAAACATAACAAAAGATAACAACTCTTTTCCTCTAATACCTGCTGAGCACCAACGTTATCAATAAGTGGCTCGGTCAAAGCCAAGCGCTTGATGCAACTCATATCAAATCCTAAAAGGAATTCAAATGTCATACGATATTTCCTGAAAAAAATGATATTCAAATTTGCTTGCCATAAACATTATCCCAAAAATCTATCTTTTCTGCTCGATATTCGGCATCTTCAATAGCTGATAAATATAAAACAGCCTTATCTGGAAAAATGAGACCGCCCTTCTTTAGGTATTTGTCACGTGCAAAAAGAACAGTTTCCAACATAGATTCGTATAACAGGAAATAACCCTACAAGACAAGAAAGTCAACATATTATTGTCCAATCTTTAGGCTCCAATAATATACCATCCACTCAGAAATAATAATATCAACTTTCTCCACAGGTAGTTTGGCATCTTCCATTTTATCCTTGATCATAACTATGCGATCTTCAAAGTTATTGGCTTTTACAATGAGTTTCGCTTGTTCGATGATCTCCGAACACTCAACTCCAATAACCTTGCAACAAGTTAACACTGAAATAAACCAAAAGATTGACCACATACAAGTCGTGCACCAGCTTTGGCAGCAAACATAGAAAGAACTCCCGTGCCACAACCAACATCCAATACCACCTAACAACTCTCCTCAGTGAACCAACGCAAGACGACAAAAGTGCTTTTCAAACCTTTCCTTGGAAGAGATGCTTATTTTGTAATATTGCTTTCATATAAGTGCGAGTTCTAACTTCATCCTTAAGCATTTCTTCATGAATACCAAAATGAGCATAGGAGTTAAAGTAATAATCGGCAGAAGTCAAGCCATAGTCACAGTCTTCGATGACTCCTTTCACAAAGCTTTCTCAACAACTAACGAAATAAACACAAAAAGAAATCCTACCAGGCATACTATCTTCAGGGAGTAACACCTCTAAAGGTTCAGGCTCCATATATTGCTACTCCGAATCTAACTTTCAATGTTACAACGACAGCGACAAGAATTGTTGAAAAGTGATTTTATTTTACAAACACGCAACTACTCATACGGACCAAATAAGACAAAAGTCTACCTCTCCTCATATTCCGTGCTTGAAGACACAAAGCGAAATATAAAATAGACTAGTTCCTTCTCCTGGTGGTGTTGAGAAACACCAATTCAAAGAAAACCCCTAACTTAGGCTGAAGCCTGGTTCTTTGGATTCTCTGGAGCGTCTTTCCAACTTTCAGCACAACGCTAAAAAATAAAGTCAGTTGACTTGAAGCATCCAAGAATATGCTAGACAAACCTTAAAAGCTTCCTGATGCGAAAGATTGGGGTTTTGTTGCTTTATGACGGGAAGCATCTTCTTCATATATTCGTTGTAGGGGGATACAGCGCGTTTTGAGGCGGGCTTCTCTTCCTTACTCGCAGCTTTGGGCATATTGAACCTGGGTAACAATAAAGTACTTTTTCCTAGAGTCAGAATAGTTGACAAGGAAACTGAACGGCAGATACGTACCTTCACAAGGACAGCTGAAATAGAGAAAAAACAATTAAGAGAAAAAAGGGCTCTCAACAAATAGGTGCCTTATATGAGGGACGCAGAGGGGTGGATGGGATGAGCGGGCTTCGGGACGTTTGAGTTCAAATCGACCGGAGGGCTCCCAATCCCTCTTATGATTGGAGCAATTGTGAAAGAGGAAAGAATTTTCTATTCCCACATATCCAATTTTTCTTTCCTTGAGCCCGCCATTACTTTGTGGTTGCTGTTGGTGATCGACACGAAAGATATTATCGTGAACCAAATTCATTTATATATCATTGGAGAATGAGTCCCAAAAAGGAAACACCGCATACTCCCAAAGGAGGCTATGCAAAAGCTGTACTTGATAGCATTGTTGCTCTGAAGGAGAGGAATGGGTCTTCTCCACAGGCCATCATAAAATATGTCAAGGCTCACAATCCGCAGCTTCCGGAAGACAAACTTAAACTTCAAGTAAAGTTAGCTTTGCGTCGTTTGTTAAAGCAGAAGCTTATTGAGAAGGTATTTCATTCCTCTGTAACGTGATGACGTGGCTTGCTGAAGAGTTACAGGTGAAAGCTTCGTATAAGATTGCTAGCAAGAGTAGTAGAGTTAAGAAAGCCCCAAAAGAAACAAAAGCGAAGCGAGTTGCGAAAACGGTTCAAAAGAAACGAGCGAACGAATTGCAAGAGAAAGCTACGAAAGCTAAAAACGCTAATGTGAGAAAAGAAAAGCAGAAAGCTCCAGAACCCCCCAAGGCTCCCCTTAGGAGTGAGACCACGGAGACCAAATCCTTGAGGCACGGCACTAGTGCAGAGTCAAAGAAGGAGGAGAGCAAAGCAACGAAAAAAACTCAAAATAAACCTACCCCAAAAACGACCAGTACCTCAAAAGTAGAGAAGAAGATCACTAAAAAGAATTCAGGATTGTCAAACAAGGAGAAAGCTGGAAAGACAGCTGCTAACACTAAGTCCAAAGCCAGTCAGAAGGCGGCAGGTTCCAAAAGCAAAGGTGCAGTTACAGTAAATTCTCAAAGGAGAACTACACGGGTTACACGTAAAGCATAATCTCGCTAGTAATTTAGTATTTTACTTTTGGATGTTGTGGTATTTGTGTGAATACAAAAGTGTTGAAATTGGAATTTATCCCATAGATTTGCTATCAATTGTTGAATAAAAGTTTTTGTACTCTATTTTTTCTTGTTTTCAAAAGCAGCACTGGAGAGCATACTTGCCTCTGTGTAAAGAGGCCACAATTTGGGCAAAAGACGATCTTTTGGATTGGCTCATAAAAAAATGACATTTGGGCGGGAAATCCAAGTTGCGAAAATTTGAATTGAAAATGACTAGCCGCGCCGATACTTGTGTTTACTGGCTGTATCGATGCACTTATACAATAGCAACAGCTGTAGTATCTGTTTGGATTATCCAAAGCTCTGTCAACTTGAATGACATTCGTTCAATTCTTCCTCTTCTTAGCAACAAATTTTTAACTAGAGTTGTCAAGATTCTTAGAGGGCTGCATTTTAGAACATTGTTGGGCAAAGAATATACCATTGGCAAAAGAAACTTTTATGTCGTCAGTTTTTGCTGCCAGGAAGATAGAAAAGGATTCAAACTGCATAGCTTGAGTGAGCTGACTTCTCAAAATCCCCATAGACCAAAGAGAAGTGAACAAGAACTAAGTTTCAAAAGGCAGTCAAGACTCAAAGAAAGAGAAAGATATGCAAAAGAGCTCAATTCAGATAAACTGCAACAATTGGAGCAAGAACTAACATCTCTCAAGGCCCAAATACAACAGTTTCGTGCTTTACAACCAAGAGACGAATTTCCACATAGGAATCGTGATATGCAAGTCCACTTTTGGAAAACGGAAGAGTAGAAAGATGGTTTATCATCAAATTCTTCAATTACCTTGCGGTTGTTGTTGAGTTATGTAGTGAATTCCGCCTCCTCCTAGGATGATTTCTCGTCCAGCAACTTGTCGAATTTGTCTATTCGGAGCAACAGTCTGAAAAACCTCTTTTGCTTTTGAATCCCAAGGCTCTCCAAAAGACGGCATAATCAACACATTATTTGCAAAGTAAAAATTAACATAAGAAGCGACCAAACGCTCATTTGGTTTTCTACGTATCGCCTCTTTTGTAGAAACTACGCCGGCAGCTTCCACCTCAGTACGATAACAGGGTCCTGGTGCAGGTAATTTATAGACCGACAAACTTCTTCCTTTGGCATCTTTACTAGTTTCAAGAATACGAAGTGCCCTAAGTGATCTTTTATATTGTGAATCGGTCTTATCGTCTGTCCAATGGATAACCACTTTTGCAGGAGCTACAAAGACACACAAGTTATCGACGTGTCCGTTGGTATCGTTGTCTCCATAAACTCCCAACGGAAGCCAAATAATCTTTTCAACACCCAAGTAACGTTTCAGCTCCTTTTCAATCCTATCTCGACTCCAGTTGGGATTTCTATTGGTATTTAACACACACTCTTCTGTAGCTAGCAAGGTACTTGGCCATCACAAGAAACTGCACCGCTTTCCAGAACCAAATTCGAAGTATATCTCGCAAGTCTCTCTAAATCTAATCTTTTCCACGCAACCATAGCATCTTTATCCCAATTCGAATAACAGCCTTCTTTCACTCCACCATAGGCATCAAATAGAGAGTCTGCACCACAAACTTGCCAAGAGGACTCTTCTGTACGACTCTGGATGAATATTGGACCAGTATCTCGTAATCATCGGTGGACATTTCCACTACTCTTATATTCTGGTTATCTTTTCAACGTCTCCGAACGTTTGCCCATTCATATGCAGAAACGCTGACCGTCACTTAATCAAACTCTGCAATCGAGCGAATAACCTGCCGCATTTTTGACTCCACAAAGCGATAAAATACATTCTACAATACCTCTTCAAATATTATCTGTGCTGGTTTCGCATTCTCATGCCAGTTATCCAACCTTTCTGGCCAACCTATCCAAGTTTGCTTTTAAGGTTCCCATTCCACAGGAAACCGAAATACTTTGATTGGAGCGTTCACGGCCATTTTGCATTCCTTTTGTGTATATGCATGGACGCTTGTTATAGATGAAACAACCCAAGAAACGTACTACTAGCAATAGAAAGGAACAAAATGTTTCCCTGCTCGACCCAGAAAATGAGATACGAGATCAATGGGACAACGACTTTCTTAAGGAGAACACATATTCTTCTTTACAAGAGTCCAAGCAAAGTACAGAGTCTGCAAGCCACGTGCCAAAGAGACTGCGGTTGCGGCCTGAAATAACATTGCAGGGCTCGAAATATGAAGCCAAAGTGGTCGACAGAAAGGATTTGAATGAGGAAACAAGCAGTAGCTCTTTTGGAGCTGAAGAATCGGAGGATAAGGATTTTCTCTTCGACTTTGAGGAAAAGGTGGACGCCCACCAAAGTACCACTCTTGAAGACTCTGTGGAACAGCCAACGGACCGTGATGGAAACCAAGACATATTAAGGCTTTCTTCGCAAATACAAGAACAAATCTCAAAAGGCCAAGCCATCATAGAACAAAAGGTATGTGATGGACCGGTTATTTGTTATTCCATGCCACACCTTATCAGTTGATGAGTACCTATCGAAACTTGATATTGTCATGTTAGACTTCTGAAAGTTCATGATTGTTTCGACACTACTGAAATCTAGCTCTTTTCTTCCTTATCCTGTTTTTCCAAATATGATTCGACTAACTCTGCTTTTTGTAGTCTATATACGGTGACGTGTTGCAGTTACGAATTGCAATGCAACGTCTTTTATCGAGTGCAAATTGTTTACCTGATAGAGGTGGTCGCTCACTTTTAAAGCAGATGGATTCTTTGGGAACAGAGGAAAAGTTTACAGCCACAACGGAGTCTCTCTATAAATTGACGACAGCGATGTTACAAGTTGAAGAATTATTGAATAGTTTCTCTAACGTGAATGAAGCTAGTTACATTTCTAATGAAGAAGATGAAGATAGGGCAAGAACTGATTCGCAAGGATCCCTTGGATATCTAGATGCTGCAGTAATAGACAATTTATGGAGGAAACTTGAGAAACAAAATATTCAGTTGAAGTCGTTTAGACAAACGGTGTTGGATTATTGGGATAAAAAGGTGCGAGAGGCATCTGGCAAGTTGTATAATCAATCGAACAAGTTTAAAGTTATCAACCAAGATGTGTTGAGTCAAATTGAAGGAGTAAGTATTATCAAGTAGCGACTTTGCGTATATTGATCAATTTAGGTTCTTTCTAATCGTGAACGCTTGTATCGTCGTGCACATACTCGTAGAGATGGGAATCGTTCGCTGTTAAACCTGTCGTCTACACAAAGAGACAAGAATCGCACAGAACCAGAAATATACGATGATGGAGATTTTTACGAGTTACTACTTAAGGAGGTAAATAGTGTTATTTTGGAAAGTATTTGAAAACATGACTTGCGGCATTGAAAAGGTTGTAAATGACACAACGAGAATTGGAAAGGATGGAAACAACGCATCTCATTGGACAAGGAGTCGACAAAGAAAAGAGTAAGTATTCTGGGCACTTCATGATAAGATACAAACGTGTTTGGCAGGTATTTGGATAGAAGAGAAAGTAAAGGACGAAGACTGAAGTATACTGTACATGAAAAGATGGTGGGATTCCTTGCTCCTATTCCCATGAAAGAGTCGGAAACTAGGAACCAAATTCTCAAGTCCCTTTTTGGTGGAAGACACAATTACAATTAGTGAATAAAAGGAAGGAAAACAACAACAACTATTTAGGTTAGACAACAAGCAGACAATAAAGCTCCCACACAATCACACTATTACTGTTTTGATATTAATTTTTCATAAACTGAAGTGCTCCTATACCAAAAGGTCAGTTTCCAAATAGACGAGCATAAAATGACGAAAACTTGCCAACACTGTCACCCGGCTCGTTGAATATCTTTAAATTCCTTCGATAAACTTCTTCAAGTTGTCCAGAAAATGTAAGCCTTGACTTTTCGGTAGGAGTCTTCTTGAGACTTTCTATTGTCGCTTTGGTGACGTTTCTTCTGTGTTCCAGTTCTTTTGCTCTACTTGAAGCCGATAATGCTCTCCATTCTCCAAAGGCAGCATCTGAAACATTAGACACTGTAAAGTCAAGTATGCTAGGGTTCAAGACGCTACAAAGACGTGAAAGACTGTATCGAGCAGTAAAAAGAAATACTCACGTTGGACCGGTGACTCGACCTTCAAGAAACTCAAATCTTGAAAAAGTACCGGGAACAATATGTCCTTCTGATTTGTCGGTAGTTATCGAATAGGGACTGTAGTTCATCGAAACACTCCTCCAAGAGTGTGAACACTGGGAACTACGTCGCAACGAGACGGTATTGGCTTTGGCACATCTGGAGAATCGAGAAGTCTCTAAATTCGAAACAGGTTAGCCTGGAGACTAGAATATTGTTTGTTTGTTTTACCTAACCAACGACAGTCTGTGAGACAAGTAAACGCCAACATATTCTTCTACTAGTTGGGGTGAGGAGGAGAGATTGGTGGGTAACAAATGATCCCCACGCAAAGGAGATTTGGAGGGATAAAATGTGAGCCTTTCATTGGGACAGGCGGAAGCTTTCATTGAGCAATTTTCTCCGCATCCTTTAGATAACAAAAGATTTCTTCGTCGGTCCTCAATTTAGAAAATATGATACGACGAAAATGCCAAGGAAAAAAAGTACAACAGAAAAAAAGCGTTGATATTGCAAAAGTTTCTTTTCGGATATTACAGTCTCTACATTTTACTCAGCGAGACTCTACAAGGTTGACCTAAAAAAATATTATATTCTAGTTTCCCAAGCATAGGTATACTACTCGTCAATGACTACGTATTCAAATGCTTCTTCCAAATTTCTGTAAATAACTAGCAAGCGTTTGCTGCAAATGATCGGACAAGTTACTTTGAATAACGTTTTTCAACGTTGGATTATTTGCCACAACTTCGGTAACGTTATTGATGAGCACCTTGATAGAAAGGTGAGATATTACAAAGTGGTTTTTCAATAAAAACATACTTGGTCAGGCTCCGGGACTTTCTCCAGGCGAATGTTTTCTCTATTGCCAACTAGAGCTAACTGCGAAAACTGAATGTCGTATTCTCTTGATTCTTCTATTTCTTGGTTTGTATACACGGTTGGATTTTCTTGATAGCCTACGACAAAGGATATTACACTGCAGTTCGATATATAACCGCTTTCTTACCTTCTAACAATGACAAAACCGTTGACAAGGCTGAAATCCACAGATTGGGAAGTTCTATCAAACTAGGGCAGGAAATGTACAAGGCAAGTCCGGTAGCACAAATTTTACGTTCCTTTGAATTGGCTTCTTGGACAACACCTGGAAGCCAAACCTGACTCAAATATAAGTACTTGGCTCCATCCCAGGAGAAAAGAAAAGACTTACGTGTTCAAAAACTTGAACAAACAGACCATTCTGGATCCGGTTTAACAAAGAGATTACCATTTGGCTACTGAATTTGATGGAAAGAAACGAAAGAAAAACAATAAACGCCCTGGTAAACCTAATCGTTCGACCTTTTTGTAGGCGAACTAACATAATTTGAACAATTTCAGGCAAATATGGTTCCAACTGTGACAAGTCACAAGTCTCCACAATGCTTTCAATGAGTGACATTCCATAATAATCATGGACCTATTTCGTAGCACAAGCAAACGTTGAATATGAGGTTCCACAACATGCCAAGTTGATGTCTCACTTTGCTGGCAACAAGGTTTTGAAATACTCCCAAAATAGGCGTTAGCTGGTTGTTTGCAATTATTTGGTTCATCGACTTCCTTACGAATGCTAGAAACAACAACATTTCAAACAAACGATACAACAGGTATAGTATCATGACTTACCTTGTAATAGACGAACCATTCCTGGAATATAACCACTTCGATTCCACAAAGACGGAGTAAAGAGAACGGGTAACAGCGACTGATAAGATGCCGAAAGTTCCTCATATTCTCCATGAAGCTCTGCCAGTTGCGCCAAAATTTGGAAGATATATGGAACAAATTCGGCGATATCTGCAGTCAGAACGGACTAGACGCACAATATTCAATATTCTGATGGAAAACTTCACACTATTCCTAAAAAATTACCTGAAAGAATGGAAACAGCTTTGTTTCTAATATAGGAAGATAACTAGATGGATTTTTCGAACAAAGATATCGAGTCAATCCAGCAATACATTCAAAACAATAATGAATAAAGTTTGGATTGCCAGGATTCTGAGATATCATTTCTAGGGTCTGCAAACACCAAAGTTTCAAAGAATCTATGCACAATAAACAAATCATACCTTCACGATACCATCCAATAAAGTTTCTAAAAAGGGTGCAACGTCTGGTCCAAAAAATATGATTACTCTCATGAGGCATTTCGCTGTATATTCGTTTTGTGAAGAAACGTTCATCAGAAAAGATATCAAACGATGGACCAAACAAGGAATCAGCTTGGAAACGTCGTCTTTCTTCACTTTCCATGTGCCGTTGTCTTGTAATGCGAGAATTTTCTCGATAGATATGCAGGAATATGTATGTACTACAGGAATTGTTGAATTCAAGAGTTCACTCATGAAATTCAAGGTTATTGGAAGGAGTTCAGCTGGAATTTGATTTCGGAAAGACGTGGCAAACTTGATACTATCACAAGTCAATATGGGAAATCGTATATTATTCGGTTGTGTCGATGCACTTTCTAATTCAGGGATAATATGATTCTTATAAAAATGTCCTAAATCAACTAGCTGATTGACAACGGTAGCTCCAACTCTCTCCGTGCCTCCTTTCCAACCCTATCAATACAAGTAAGATTCTACGTTTCTGTCATAAAGCCAAACAACATACAATAGCAGTCACGAGATATATTGCAGCGTCTTTGCCTTTCCATTTGTTCATAGGATCTTTGGCATATTCTTGTAACATATTATAAACATAATTCGAAAAAATATCGGTAATAGCATTCTTCGCACTAATTTTAATAAATAGCAAAATTGTTGCATCACATACCTCATAATGTGTACAAAGTCCCCTTACTAACTCACAAACTGCCCTTCTACGTGTTTCGGCATCGCTGCCTTCCATATCTTGACGAATATATTCCATGGGATTCTCTTCAAACAAGTCTTGGTCGTCTTCTCTCAATTCAACATTTGGAATGATAATATATTCACAAACCTACAAAGTTATAAAAGTCTAGGCAAGTAATACATAAATATTTTCTCACTTGTTTCAACGTTTCAGGATCAGAAAATAATCCAAAATCTACCGACTTGCTCACAATAGTCAACAGCCCCATGCCAGCTGTAACCACTTGATCGTATTTTGTTGAATTGCCGTGTCGAATAAGTAGTGACCAGGTAGCTGAAACAAACTGACTCAAATAGGGACGAAACTCCTCTTCATACTTCTCAGCACACAAGGTAATATTATCCAATGTCTCTGCTTGAACTTGGTCAAAGAGAGAACTACCCGATTCTTCACTATCCGAAAAGGAGGCAGGTGATAAAGAAATATTCAGAATCTTCAAAAAACCACCAGCCCATTCCTCCATATGATCCTCAAAGTACTCTGGCAAATCCTGATAGCACAAAGAATAAAAGATGCGACAACAGCGGTACACTATTTCTAGCAAAGTATGTGTGGAGTTACTATCTTCCTTCACAAACTCTGGAGTAAGATAATTCTCTGACACAAGCCGAAAAGTTTTTAACAACGGTTCCTTGGAACAAATTGAGTCCTTGTTGTTTTACAAACATACTTTTGCAAGTACAAACCTGTATTTGACCTAGTACATATTTTAATTCAAGCAACAACTCGTCTGATCGAAACAAATGACGATAACATTCCACAAGAGCGTCCACCACTTCCAAGATTCCTTCACATGTGGACCAACTTGAATGATCCTGTGAAAAAGAATTGACTGTCTGTTCCAATTTGGAACACAATTCAGGAAGCAGGTACTCCCAGTTGCTTGGAAAGTCGCTATCAGCAATAACGGATACCGTCTCCGTGAGAAGTTTTCTCAGCTGTACAGGTAAGTATAATATATTGTCAGTCAAAGTACGTTTAAGCTAAACAGAAATAAGTCAAAGCATTTACTTGCAAACAGAAATTTCAAACCTTTTCTCTTTCCGTCTCGTCCACATCTTCCCAACACCGTTTTACGTAGTTTTTCAGATACACAGCTGCAGCTTGTCTAGTGAAAAATTGAAAACTACTATTGGATACCAGTTCAACCAGCAACAAGGAGAATCCGGGTCCTTTTTCGTTTGACTGCAAAAAGGCTTCAGCGTTGCGCCGCACACTGGCAGTAGGTGACAAAGTTGCATCGATGTAGCTAGCTAAGTTTGAAAGTGTTGAAGCTTCGAAACCGTTTGCCATTTTATTCCTTGACAAGCTCTAAATTTGTCAAACCGTGTCGTTTCGAGCACGAAAACGACCACCCGCCTAACAAAGTTGAAAAGCTCGTTCTTCAATGACAAATAGACGAAACGAGGGGAATTTTGACATTTTTTCCTGAAAAAAAAATGCCATTTTGAGCGCCTTTTTTTTGTCATTTCAAAGTTTGTATATACTTTATAATATTCTTACAAATTTCATCATATAGGGAATCTTTCAAGACTAGTTTTGTTTGGGAGTCTAAGAATTGCAATTGTCCTGCACAGATACGCCACTACTCTGCAACCATGTCTCCATGTGGTTTTATTTGTTCAAGTTGTGGAAGTCAGATAGGCAATAAGCGCTTTTATAGAAAGGCACCCTTTTTGGACAAGACGAGTAATAGCTTGTTTCAAGTTCCGAGGCATTGGTCTCCCAGGACAAGTTTTCGCAGCACACTTGACGCCTTGTGGAAGAGGCAGCAGCGTGTTCTAGTTACCTCGAGTATTCAAGAATCTACAAAACATACTGACGAACAAAGTAATACCACAGAAGATAGTGTAAACAAGTTGAGACTAAGTTTCGGGGAACAAGCGAGAACGGTTGTTCAAGTTTGTAAGACGGTTGGTTTTTCATTGTTTGTTTCTAGTGTTGTTTAGTGATGTTGTGTGTGTAATTAGGGTACGCTTTGCACAAGCTCAGTGGAACACAATGATACTCCCTTTGGGTCGCATGTAGATTACATATTGGATGACTTTGGACGTCCCATCGTTCTTCTTGCACAAAATGCTGCTCATATGCGTAACTTGAGAAAATCTCAAAAGTGTTCTCTGTTTTGTCAACCTGCTGCCTCCAGTGGACAAAGTGGTTGTCGTACCACCTTGGTAGGTTTTATGGTGAAGCTTCCGTTGGAGCAAGTTTCAGAAGTGATGGAAGCTTATATTGACACACATCCTCACGCAGCCATAGCTTTAAAGTATCCAGAATTTTCTTTTTATCGAATGGAAGTTTGTGATGTTTACTTTGTCGGTGGTTATGGTGTAGCAGCAACTTGGGTAGATCCTCAAGAATATATATCTGCCGAACCAGATCCACTTGCCTTCCAGTCTCAAGACGTATTGAAACTGATGAATAAGGACCATATGGAAGACTTGTTTCGCTTTTGTAGAGTTTTTCTTCATTTGGACAATGTAGAGAAATGTGAAGTTGTTATGGTGGATCGTTTAGGCTTCGATATACGAGTGCAACTTTCAGACATAGACATCAGAGAGTACAGAATTGGCTTTCGTGAACACGTTGTGACTAAATTGGATGCGCAAAGTGCACTTGTTCATGCAATGCAAGAAGCTTGGGAGCTTGAGAATGGATATCAGGAACTTTGGATGGAAGAAGCCCCAAGACCAGCTGTCTTGTATTATTCGTTAAGTAATCAGAGCTAATTAATAGGAAAGAGTTTCCATAGAGGCCAGTTGCTAAATTTCATGACAGTTTAACCACTGGAAATAAGTTGTCAATTGTTTCTTGAGCTTTTGGGAGTCTTGAAAATGAATAGTATGGAAGCCAAGTTGTTTCGCTGCATCACAGTTCACTTTTCGATCATCGACAAATAAGCAACATTGTGGCGACACTCCGAGTGTCTCTACAGCAAACTGAAATATCTTCCAATCTGGTTTGCGAAGTCCTATGTCACAACTTACAAAAGACCATTTTACATACTTGGATATTTGTAGTTTTTCTTCAATCATTTTGTACAACGGAGGGTAGTTGGACAGAACATGAAACTGAACGGTTTTTTGGCCTTCTTGAAGAGCCTTTAACACGAATTCGACGCCTTCCATCCAAACATAGTGATCCCACAAAAACTCCTTCAAAAGTTTCCAATCAAACTGTGTCGCAAGAGTTGCAGACTTGAAAAAGTTTTGTGCTACTTGCTCTTCGTTGAGTTTACCCAGTTCAAAATCCAACCAAGTTTGGCTATCCGTTGCATTCACAAACTCTTCAAAACTTTGAAAACCAAATACTTTGTACATTCCTTGGTGAAACGGGTCCTTCACCAACGTATCCATTACGTCAAAGAAAACCACGCGGATTGGCTGTTGTGAAGAAACTTGATCCATACGTACTTTTGCTTTACGAATATTACCGGTTGTGTAACCTGACTTGAGGTTACTATGTTTTGTGATACTTGGAATGCTCTTCTTTAGCTGTAAGAGAGACTTTTGTAAATGAAAACAATGACAACAAGGAGTCGTCAAGTAAAGACACAACCGTGGAGTCATCCGTCAAGCACATAATCTGCCGCATCATTTGAAAAACAGCCATTTTTAAACAAGTCTTTATACAAGTCAAAACACGTCTTCAAAAACTTTCCTAGAAATATTGGCTTGCAATGTACCGTTATATCAGATAACCATTTGAACGTTTTCTATCTACACCATAGAAAAAGCCGACTAAGAAGTAGTCTTACATACATAACTTGAAGTGAGCCGACTTGCAAAGAAATATTTCCAATATAAATTATTGTCAGCCTCTGTACTGAGCTTCCAACGCTCTTGCCAGAGGATCGTCCTCATCATCTCTGGTATCATTCCATGTTCTTCTTGAAGGCAAACCTGAATAAAACATATATGGAGGATTATAATTCTGAGATACGTTATTGTACGTATTACTATTTGCATATAAATTATCCGAAACTCCTTCGTTATAGTTGGGATATGCGCTATACGTGGGCACTTGCGATGAATACGTTCCATTGGTTGAAAGTCCTTCATTCGCTGTATTGTTATGACTATAATTATTCGCATTTTCTTCATTGGAATGCGTTTCGCTTTTTGATGTCGTCTCATTATGTGCCGTTGGGGGAAACCAAGAGGTTGTCCTCGTGTTATGGTCCACATAATAATAGCGTCCAAGGTTTGGTTCATATCTTCTCTCCCATCCAGGAGGTAAGTCCGCTTGTGGAGATACTACTAGAGCATTTTGATTGTTTTCAGGGACTGACTCTCGACTTTGCTTTGGCTTTTCGTCTTTTTGATAGTTTGTCTCCACGTCAAGTTCATCATCACTAGGATCATTTACTTGAACAGCTGTCAGTCTCAAGTCTAGGGTTTTGACAAAATACAAATTGGACGAGACCAACGAACGAAGTGGCTCAAGGTTCTCATTCAGCGCATCTGCAATCTGCATATTGACATTCCAAAACTAACCAATGCATAGACACAAGTTAGATTATGCACATAGTGATATTTACATGACTCACAGCAATAAGAGCACAGTGTAAGAGAAGGGGGTGCTCCCTATAAATTTCCTTCATGCGCACAATATACTCTCTAGTCGCTTGTATAAAACGCGCCTTGGCGTCAGATAGCTTCTTTCTATTTCTCTCGAGTCGCTCTTGTTGTTTCCCGGAGTGTGAAAGATTTTCCACTTTTTCAACATACAAATCGTACTCTCTTCTACAAGAATCACGTCTCCTTTCATACTGTTTGAGTTCTTTTATCTTTTGGTCATAAATTCGCAACTGCTGGATCAGGTTAGACAAGTTTTCAGGCTATAT
Source organism: Galdieria yellowstonensis (assembly GCA_026122205.1). Taxonomy (NCBI): domain Eukaryota; phylum Rhodophyta; class Bangiophyceae; order Galdieriales; family Galdieriaceae; genus Galdieria; species Galdieria yellowstonensis. Next base: position 82,571 of record JANCYU010000030.1, on the reverse strand, counting down.
GAACGAATACTAAGCAAATAACGATAAAAGCATGCAAAACACAAAATACCTTGCTAAGATTCTTGACTGCTTCAAAAAAAGCGTCTGCGGAATTAACGGAATAAAGTACGGTTGAATATTGTTGCGAAGATGAGTCAAAGACTTCGTGAACATTGTCACAAACGTGCTTCAACCTGCCAGCAAGTTCTACAAGTAAAATTTTGGTAAGAAACAATTAAAACGTGCAAAAAACTACAAACCATTCCACTGGTGAAAACAAGTCACCATCTTGTCTTCGATGGTGTTCACAACTCGTTGTACTTCCGCAAGTCTATCCTTCCAAAGTTGTACCTTATAAGAGGCTACGGACCTGTCTTCGGTTTTCGAAACGCTTTCTTTTGCTTCACGAAAAAATAACTTGGTCTTGTGAAACATGAGTTGTGTGCTTCTGGAACGCAGTGTTCTACAACTTGCGCCAAATAATGCCAAAACAAGTTTTGGGCAATTGAAAGGATTTTCCCAACTCTTTTCTGGACGAGTGCAACAGTTTTGAAATTTTATCCCAAGAAACTACACAAGTTGTTGACAAGACATACCCAACTATGCTATGGCTGATTTGGCTGTTTGATATGGTGGAGTGGAAGAAGGTTCCTCTGCGAATTGTTTCTCCAGCATCGTAGACGACCCTTCCTGTTCCTTTTCTTCTTGAACGGAATCATCGATTTGGCTTTTTTGTAATAAAGCCTCGATATGGTTGGTGGACTCGTTGCCTTCGTATTTGCTATCCATAGTCGAAGAGTTGTCAATGTTGATTGCTTCACAATATTGATCTCTATATGGACGTAAAGGCTGCGATAATCGCGATAATTCCGATATCATACGAAACTGAATATTCCACAAACAGATGGCACATTCTGCAAAGATAGCAACATGTTTCTTCCAGCAACGTTCCATCTTTGTAACAAGTTCTTGGGTTATCGACTCATATGCTTCCTCTGAATCTTTCAGCTTCTGTTGATTTCTCTGAATACGCTCGATATCCTTTCCTTTCTTTTCCAACCCATCCAGTTTTACCCTGTAGTGATCATAACGTTCTCTTATTCTTTCTCTTTCCTTACATTCTCTTCGTAAAGCCTGTATTTCTTCGCGATACTTTCGCAGTAAAAGCAATACTCGCTGAGTCACTGGGTCGTTCTATAACGAGAGGTAAGATAAAACGAAAATGAAGAAATACATCGTATCCCAACATACTCTTGAAAATTCTTGCTGAGTACTCTCAAACTTTTTCGCAACATTCATGGCCTCCAACAGAACTTCATAATGTTGGTCCGCTTTGTCAAACACTTGACACAGTTCTACCGAAGTTTCTTTATTGTGCAGAGCAATGTCTGACAAAATATCGTTAGATATTTCCACAAGGGCTTGGGCGGACTCACTCTTCCACTTTGTGTTTGTAGCAACCAATTTTGGCTCTATGGAGTCGATAACTCTTTCAACTTCGCTCAAGTTGCTGAGCCAGTGGTCCACTTCTCTGTTTATAGTGCGAGGGGACGTGGTAAATATAGGTGAGAGACGTTCCATGACCGACCAGGCGTCTCAAGGCAACAGGAACGCACCGATCTTCAAGGACCGCCTTCCACTTCAAGGAGGGACATTCTGAGAACACGTGGCAGCCTGTGGAGCAGTCCATCGTTGGGCCCATAAAATTATCTTTTCCCTCTTCACATGCCAAAACGGTTTATTTCACACCACAAAAAAAACACCAACTTGTCTACGCATCGATCGGGAAACCCCAATATTCTCGCATATCACAAACCATCTGTCCTCTTTCCAGTTGGTCAATTTGTTGGACAACTTGTGGATCCAATTTAAAGGTACACTCAAAGTTTTCCTTGATACGAGTAGGTGTAACACTATGTTTTTGCAAAACCATTTGTGAACAATAGGAACACAACTAATATCTCTCCACCTACCTCTTTGGAATAACTGAGGTTCCTCTCTGCAAACCCCACGCTAACAATATCTGTGCAGGCGTCTTCCCAAGTTTCTCAGAAATGGAACGAACCACAGAGTCTTGAAGAGGTCCTTCCTTTCCACTACCCAAAGGAGAATATGCAGTCACATGAATTCCTCTACTTTCACAAAACTCTTTCAAGTCCTTTCTTTGATTATAAGGATGGGCTTCAATTTGGTTTACTGCAGGAACAATCTAAAAACCAATGAGAAAAATATTCCAACAATAACATATTTACATACCTCACAATAGCTGAGCAAATCAAGCAACTCAACAATTCGATAGTTCGATACTCCAATAGCTTTTACTAGACCTTGTTTTTTCAAATCTTCCATGGCTTTCCAAGTTTCTTGCAGGGGAACCTTTGCAAAAGCAATTTCACCCTTGTCGTTCTTTGGAATAGTATTCTCTTCAGTTATCGGTAAACCAGCAAACTCAAAAGCACAAGGCCAGTGCTACACAAACTAAGTACACAGCGTATACACAGAAAGGAAAGACTTACTATCAAATAGAGGTCTAGATAGTCCAACTGAAGATCTTTTAAAGTTTGCTTACAGGCTTCAATAACGTGTTCTTTCTTGTGACATGTATTCCACAGTTTTGAAGTGATGAAGACATCACTTCTTTTAATCTTCCCACTGGAGAAAACATCCTTGAAAACTTGACCGATTTCCTTCTCATTGCCATATACTGCAGCACAGTCTATGTGACGATATCCCACTTCCAAGGCAGTACGAACTGCTTCCCCAACACGTCCAGGTTCTGCTTTCCATGTTCCAAAACCAACAAGTGGTATCTTTGCACCAGTATTTAGGACAGCAGCAGGCGTCGCCATAATGACAAATAATCGAAACGTTTGTCATGTCCACGCGATTTAACTGCAAATGTTGCATCGAGACGCTTCCACCGCCGACTGCGATGTTGGGAAATGCAACAGACGTTCCTTCTCGATACGGCACACAAAGATAGACAGATAAACGATCATAGTAATGGGTGAGAACACTAGAGCCATAAAAGTGAATTGCTGGCATATCCTCAAAAGCAGGGTGGAAAAGAATCCGACTGTAATGCTACAGGAAAAATTTTATGGTGTCAATGGCAACTTGTAAGACTTTCCTTGGTCATCCTGTTGTTATTGACACGTGTAAAAACTTTTCAAAAAATTCCACTATAGTCTTCTGCCATTATCAAAAGGATCAATGAAGACCATCCACTGAAGCCTCTCGTTCTTTGACCACGTCCATCGACATCCGAATATTGTTCCCAAAAGAAACCCGTTCTTTGATATTCCTTGACTACGTTGGAAAGCAACTCTTCTCGAATGGTTGAATACAAATTCTTTGCTGTTTCCTTAAAAGGCCCTTGTTTCATATAAACTTCATGAAGAGATGCTAAAACCAAATAATTAAAGGGAATCCAAATAGGACCCGTCCAATATCCATCACCTTGTTGATAATATGGATCACTTTTCGACAAGGAACGCAAGCCATACTTGGAATGCAATTTGTTATCATCACTCATTAGTTTGAGAATGCTATCGACATAAGGTGAATCCACAGGTAGCAAACCAAGAGCCAAAGGATAAAGTGTCAAATACCCTTCGTGACATATACTCTTTCCTTGTCCATCAAAGTCACAAAGCAGGCTATTTCCTGATTCTCTATTACCCAGTGAATGAGAAGAAGAATGATGCAACGGCTCCAAGAGAGAAACAAGTCGTTGGACCTTGTGGCTCACACTGTTAGTCTCCTCATCTGCACACTCAAGAATATCTTTGGTTGCATTCCATGCCCAAGTCATCCAACAATGAAGATCCAAATGTCTTTCTCCATCGTTTGGAACCTTTTAAAACTCCCAATCAACTTGATATCCCTTTATGAATATTCGACTTACCAATGCCCTGGGATAATCATCTATGCCAGAAGCAAATGTCAAAGGCATATTCCCACGGGAACCAACTTTAGAGATGTCTCGACCCAACCATCGAAAACCATTCCAATCGCCACTAGATGAATAGGAAACTTGTGTATTCTCCAGCCACGATAATACTTGCCGCAAACGTCGTGAAAGGTCTTTCCACAGAGAATGACCACAATTCATGGAAGACAAAAATTGTGTAAAATGAGAATGCGAGTTTTCTTGTATGCTCTTCTCCTTCGACTGCAGTTCTCTTACCAACTTTCTTAAGGGCAAGATCAAGGTAGGAGGATTTGCTATTTTGGGATCTTGCATAATAAATTCTCGGACATGCAACGGGAAAAGATTACGAATTTCATCTCCAAGTGCCTTGTTTCCAACGTCATATATAATCGAACACTGTAAGTAAATACTCGAAATACCTGTTCTCTTGGAATCCAACCAGTAGAGGTGCCACTTGAAAGCCAATAGGACAGACATTCTAAAGAAAGCAAAGGATCCCAGGATGCAACAAGCAGCTGATGAAATCCTTCGTCCCATAAAAAGCCTCGAGCAAAGGAATTACGAGAAGGAGTTGCAGTTAAAAGAGATACACTTGGAAGAATCACATCATAAAGTTCATCTGATGCTTGACGGGAATGTGAGAGAGGTTGACTTAAAATTGTACTAAAGCAGTTGAGAATATACAAAGATGCCAAATAGTCACTTTCTTACCTTCCATGAAAGAAGCCAATGCCACCCAACATATTCGATAGAGCATATTGAGCAACTTGGCAGAATTCCAAAGGAAGACCTTTCTTATCCAGTTGATAAGTTGTTTGAAAGTTTCTTTCAAAAGCCTCTCTCTTCTCCAGAAACTTTTCTGTCAGTTTCTGTCCTGTTAGAGCAGAAACCTTTTCTGATAACCATTCCTCACTGCCATCTATTTGAGTTTCTGTTGGAATAAAAACAAATTCGAGTTCAAATGGAACTTGAAGAACGCGCTGTGTTATGCTCAAACTCGCCTTATCATCCCGATGCTCCTTGAGTAACGGAACAAAACTTGTCCGAGATATTTGTTCCTCATCGTCCAATTCATCTTGAATATCTTCCTTGTCTCGAAGCCTTTTAAACTCATCTAGGAGAGTCTTTATTGCAGCTTCATACTTCCAAGATTCTGTCTGTGGTAGAGATAAAGATATGGAACGAGAATGGGACAAATCTTGCGAAGGTACTGAGCTCATTCCTTTTCTCAACTTTGTTCTCCTTGAGACTCGAGCCATTTGAGGCAATCCATTCTTTGGTTGTTTCAACAAGGCATAGAAAGGTCCATTGGCCTTGGTATAGCCTGTCCAATGAACATCGGACTGAAAGTCTCCATGAGGTGCGAAACTTTGGTCCCATTGTCGAATGAATCCTAACGATTCGTCACTAGATGTCGATTTCGCGCCTTCACTACGAGATTGTTTCAAGCGCTCTGATAATGACTCATCACTTGAAACAAATAAATAGGGCAACAAGCTGATCAAGTGACCTTGCCCACTCATCGACTCTTCCAAAAGACTTTCTCCTTTCACTCGAATACCGATGCCAACTTGTGAGTCTTTAACCCATTCAAAATGAATTCGAATGCCATTTCGTTCTTCTTCTACAATTTCGTGTCCATAGTCTCTACCATCGTGCACAAGCCAACTGAACAAAGAAACACCATCTTCCCCATTACTTACATAATTTCTATGGAAATGTTCGACAACAAGGACAGAACTTATAGAACGATCTTACCGTATTCGATCATAGTCGTCATTTTTGGAAGCTATGAACCAAGTAAACCCAAACTGAAGCGAGTCGGGAACTTTTGCGCGCATTCCAAAGTAAGTTTGAGGTCGAAAAGTACCCCATAGATCCAGCTGCGTCTCATTCACCAATGAAGTAGAACTTGCAACGAAAGAAAAGTTTATGCAGAAACAACACAACAACGCTATCCATTTCGACTTGCTCGTCATTCGCGTTCACCAAAAAGACAATGCCGAGGATATTCGTTTTGTAGAAGAATGAAACTTTCGAGTGTTTTGACGGAAGGCGAATATCGTCTGTTTCAGTGGATAGTTTTTCTTGGAGGTTCTTTTTATGGTGGTTGGCTGCTTTATTCTGACCATAAGAATAGTGCAGTTTATGCTGCTAAGGAAGAAGCTTTTATTGCTCAAGAAAGGAACAAAGAAAGACCCATGAGTGAAGAATACTGGAGAGAATTGCAAGAAATAAAACCTAGAAATTTGGAAGAGTTGTACAAGATGAAAGAAGAAAAGGCTCGAAAGAGAGCAGAAAAATATCAAAGGTGGAAGGAAAACCTACTTGGTTTATTTGGCGTCACGTCAAGTTCCCGTTCGAGTGAGGAAGGCAGTGGCTAAACGAAGGTCAACTGTCCAAGTCGAAACTTTGTTTTGAAAAGTATTGCTGGTTCAAGTTCTAACATGTTGGCAAAAGTTAGTTTTCAACAAGACCTAGGTTTGCTTGACGCAAACGAAACCAAACTCTCCTGCTTCATAAGTTGCCTAGTAGTAAGCTTATGTCCAAGTGTTGCAAGCTTAAAAGCAACATATGAAGTAGCTCTTCTTACTCGGATAATAAACGTATTATTTCTTCGTTGGTTCGTCCAGAATAATGGACTTGAGTTTTCACACTTTGGTCAACACTTGTCGTTGGTTGTTGATGATGAATTGCAAAAGCTCGTTTTCTCTTCTTGGAAATGTTTGGCTCAAGATGTTTCTCTTCACACTGTTTCTTCTCTTGTTCAATAACCTCGTCTCCTTCGCAAGGCATAGGTTCGAGTACTTGGATCAAATATCTTCTATCATTTGAACATATGTGGGAGTATTACTTCCAACGATACTTACTGGTCCGTCTCCAAGTCGTCTCCAGTAACAATGGACTTACAAGGCAGGGAACTCGTATATATTAAAGTGCCGTCTTCGTCAAATAGTTTCACTCTATTCCTACAAGAAGACGAGCTTCTTTCATCATATTCAACCTGTATACTTCCGTCCTTCCATTTCTTATGTTTTTGAGTCTTTTGCTTGGTATATAGAGCCTCAAAACTGTTTGTAGCTTCCCGAGAAGGAGCAAACCACATTTCAAACCAAACCCCAAAAAGGCGCCATTTCGTCCAAAAGGAAAACTTGGCTTTATTTTCCCCAAATTGGATTTATTCAAGTTGACTGAGCACTCGTTCCGCTGCCGAAACTTCGGTAAAAGCTGTGCCACTCTCCAAGTTGAGGTTCTTGACAACTCCATTCTCCACATATGCAGAGAACCGTCTCGCACGCTTTCCTCCAAAATTCCCAGTGTTTACACTCAAACCCAACTCTTCCAATACAGCGCCGTTACCATCTGAGAGCATCAAGATTTTTCCTTCCACTCCTTTTTGTTTCGCCCAAGCGTTCATCACATATGGATCGTTAGCTGCTAAACAAACTACTGTATCTATTCCCTTTTCCTTGAACTTCTCGAGATTTTCTGCAAACCCCGGGAGATGCTTGTCGGAACAAGAAGGAGTAAAGGCTCCTGGAACACCAAATATAACTACTTTCTTCCCGTTGAAAATTTCTGAAGCTTTCATTTCCTATCCAGTAGGAATAAACCCCTTTCGTGCGAAGCCTTGGAACAAAGTCTTACCTTTACTTGACCATCTTGCAAGGTTGTAAAAGTAACATCCTCAGGGAACCTTGATCCGTTGGAAATAATCATCACCAAGCTTCCTCTGTATGTAAGGTGAGCAATTTACGATAACACTATGGACAAGGTCTTGCTTACCTTTCCCCTTTTGGAGTACTTGTCTTCTGGAAAATATTCGCTCGCAGGTGGACCTGCTTTGATCCAGATAGGAACGTCGTAGTTTGACTTTTACATACGGAAACTTTTCTTTGTCTATTGTGCACTGCAAAACTCCAAGAATGTAGAGCTCCACAAACAAAACCACAAGTCATCGAATGCGTCTCTACTACCACCAACCAACACGCACAACTCGGAACGAGATTTTTGCGGAGTTTTGCGAATCACACCGCAATGCAAAACGAGGCTATAGGAAATACGTGTCATATATTGAATCACGAACCATATTTGGGAACTTTTTCTAATAAAAAAGCTAATTCATACACAAGATGTTCTGCCAAGACAACTCGATTACATCCAAGTGAGAGACATTCTTCCGGTAAAAAACGACAACAATTATCTCGTCTTGTAAAACCTTCTTTAAAGAAGGAAGACCACAAATGTGTATTATGGTGATCAAAACTAGTACATTTTCACTATTTAGCTGTTATAAAAAAGTGTAGACTTTACCATTCTTTCTCCAAGATATGATCATCAATAGACTGAAAACTTTGTCGTGGTATAAATGAAGTGGATTCACCTTGACAAGGAAGCAAATCCTCAAAACGCTTTTTCCAAGTGGGATCGAAACCTAAAATACCGAGGAATGGAACTTCTCCAGGAACAGAAAGTAGCATTCCTATTACTGTATCTGCAACACGGAGAATTACGTGATTAGGCATATTCTTCAAATAAATGAAAACAAGGTCACTATTTCCCGACGTGTCTTGTAGTAGCAATTCATAGCAGTTGTGCCAAAGTTGTCGAGTCAAAGAATCTTGGTCTGCAGTATGTGCGGACAAAGACCTTGTCATTAAAGGCCTTAGTTGATCACTATATTTCACTAGTGTCTCATCTGTGGTGAGAACCGTAGTTCGAAGACCATATAAAGTATTCCTATCCAACCATTCCAACTTAGAGAGCAACCAACGGATTTGAAGACTGCCTACGAAGGAAAGTTGTCTTTGTATGGACAACGAGTCCATCTCGACCAACCAGAAACTTGTAAAAAGCACTGATCTAATGTAGGAAACGAAGGAACGAGGCTCGAAAGTTCATTGCACTCATATAAAGCGCATATACCAGAACAACCCATATAGGCAATCCTATCTAATCAAGTATATAAAGTATTTTATAATGAAATATAACAACAATAGTATTACCTACCCAAGTTTTCATATCGACTTGCCAATAGTTGCTTGGAAAGTTCTTGTCCATTGAGTATCCATACAATACACTTTGTCATTGTCTCTATTTCACCGCTTTTCGGGAGCTCACAACTTGGGGCGATGACAACAACGAGCAACAACGCTTTGTCATCTTCTTCTTCCTCCAAAGAAACGCATATCCTTGTAGAAACAAATCCTTCTCAAACAGAGTGGAGAATATGGAAAGCTCAAAAGAAACTCCTAGTAGCCTCCATTCTTTGTGCGTTGTTTATGTTTGCTGAAATATTGGGAGGATACTTGGCCGGTTCTTTAGCTATTATGACGGATGCTGCACATTTACTTTCCGACTTTGCAAGTTTTGTTATATCTCTGGTTGCCTTACACCTTGCGAAACGTCCTGGAAGTACTACTATGAGCTTTGGTTATGCTCGAGCTGAAGTTATTGGTGCATTTGTGAGTATTCTATTGATATGGTAGTATTTTATTTCCGATAGATTGCTTTTCTGTTGATTATTTTGTTATGAAAGGTCACTTTCTGGAATTCTTTTGGTGGAAGCTACTCGTCGTATTATGAAGCCTCAACCAGTCGATGGTCGTCTCATGTGTGTCATTGCTGTGATTGGACTAGTTGTCAATCTAGTTATGGGTTTAGTATTGGTAGGAGAGAGTATTTCCTAGTTGCAATTGTTACTCAAGTATTTGTTTATTCTTGTAGGGTCATAGCCACGAACACCATTCTCACCATACCGAACATAACAAAATAGAAAAAGAGGAACAACAGACACTTTTAAGTCATGAGGAACATCAACATGAAGACTCTCATTTGCACTCGGAACAGCAAAATGTAAATGTCAGAGCTGCTTATATTCACGTGCTTGGCGATGCCATTCAGAGTTTAGGAGTCTTATTTGCCGCTCTACTTATTTGGTTTTTCCCAAATATGCAAGTTGCAGATCCTTTGTGCACATTTCTTTTTACATTCATCGTGTTATTTACTACTTTTCAATTGATTGGAAATACTTTAAATGTACTTATGGAAGGAACTCCTCCAGGAATTAGTCTGGTAGAAGTATATGATTGCTTATGTTCTATTCCAGGCGTTCAAGAAGTTGACGACTTACATGTTTGGTCAGTGACCCTCGGGAAACCGGCACTTTCAGCTCATGTGAAAGCGAGTGAAATGCATCACACTTTATTAACTGCTCAAGAAATACTACGAAAGCGTTTTGGTATCGTTCATTCGACAATTCAAGTGAATTGTGATCAAGAATGTTGTACAGATAATCATCCAAGTAGTGATATGAATTGCCTCAATACTTCACAAGTAGAGAAAAAGAATGTTCGGAAGACTCGTGATTAATTGTCTGTTGGAGAATGTGCTTGAAAAACGATATCCAACAAAGTCAAGGCAGCTTTTCGAGGTGATATGGCACCTTGCGCAAGTTTTTGTTCTAATTCAGGCAATTCTTTTTGAATACTGGAGTGACGTTTCATTCTAGGAACGATGGACTCACGAATGACGGACCACATCCATCTACTTCGTTGCTTTCCCTAAATAGAAATATATATAAATAAATGATAAAAGTGTCCTTATGATGCACTTACTCTTTCCGCAGTTAGGATTCCATGTTCTACAATTAGTTGATAAAATTCCATAGCTCTCTTCCAAATATCAACAGGTGAAAGTATTGGAGGTGTCGATTGTGCGTCACTTTGTTGTTCTAAACAACTGCATAATAAAACGGGAGGCTTCCAGAAAGGTAATCGAGGTTGTTGCAACTCAAGAGCACTTAGATATTCTTGTCTGGTTTGAGCTGCCAATAATTTCGTACTTTTATCGGCACGATTCACTACAACAATATCTGCAAGTTCAAGAATTCCCTTTTTGGATCCTTGCAATTCATCTCCAGCTCCAGGAGATACCAACAAGATTAACATATCTACGGCGTCTGCAACTGCTGCTTCGGATTGTCCAACTCCGACAGTCTCCACGAGAATAACTTCATATCCTGCCTAGATTTCAACATATTATTATATGTACAGCAGTAATATACATTTCTATGTATACCCAACCGTTTCACATAAAGTAATTACTTCGTCGGTATGTCTTGCAAGACCTCCCCAAGTACCTCCACTAGGTGAAGGTCTCACATAAGCGTTAGGCTCTACAGCCAATTTGCTCATTCTTGTCTTATCTCCTAATATGGATCCACCTCGAATGATGGAACTTGGATCGACAGCCAATACAGCTACTTTTTTGTTCAAGTCTCTAGCTATGTGGCAGCCAAGTGACTCGATAAAAGTCGACTTGCCAACACCAGGAGAACCACTAACTCCGATTCGAAAAGTTTCCTTTATACTTTTTCGAAGAGCAATACATCGGTCAAGTAACTCTGCTGCAAGTTCGCTATGTTCCAACTTTTTCGATTCGGCCAAAGTAATGGCTCTGGCTAAAGCAGAAGTTTTTCCAGCTACTACATCACGACTAAACTGTTCCAAGTCCAGCTCAGTTTGATCCATTCGTAACTTTGGAATCGTAGAATATAGTTGTCTGCCATAGGAAACCGCAACATTTCTTGGACCACAACTTTGCAACCAGTTTTTCGACAATCTCCACATGACAGAGAAACCCACAAAATGGCACGGTTGCGTTCTAGTTCAGTCACTTGGGAAGCTTTTGAAACTTGTACAAAGTTGGTGAACAAGTTGATAGAATTTGAAAAAGATACCGAAAGGAAGAGTACATCCAGCAGCGTTACGGAACAATTGGGAGAAAAACTGCGAGATTATGAGTCCCTACTGAGTACTTTGGAAGTCACAAGAGTATGAAGCTCACTTGTTGGACGTTCGTAAGTGCTCAATGGACTCTATATAGGAACTTGTGAAGCCATTAATCTATTGTGAGTTGGAGATGGTTGGTGTCAACTTTGTGCAACCCAAAGATGCTCCAGCCAATGGTTTCGACTCCATTCTTCACATTCTTCACTTGCTATTGTGTAAAATATCAAATAACTGTCAACAGTTGTTGGATTCATTACAGAGTTGGAAAGGGTTTTTTCAAGAAAAGAACATTTTTGAAAAGGCAAGCGTTGGTTTCATTATTATTGAGTCCACAATAACAATAATCATTATATTGGTTGACTATTGGATAGTTGCTAGCCAGACATGAACAAATGCGGTCCTTTTATGCCATCGTCTATTTGGCTATCAAGATGCAAGAAGCGGTCGATGTTACTCAAGTTGGTATTCAGAGTCTAGAAGATATTTGTATTGTTGACTGGTGTGGAATAGACACTTTTAGTTAGCGAAGTCCTACGTCCGGATTTTACACTGAGTAGATGGAAACAAGCAGTAAGTTGTATTTTGTGTAAGTACAGCGAAAGTTTACTTGAAAAGATCAAAACGGACGCATTTTTCGGTCGATATTTTGGTTTTCATTATCAGTCGGACATTCGGCATCTGTTAAGAATGACGCTAGTAGCGAAAGAGACGGTACATAAGACTTACGAAGGATGTCAAAAGGAACCCAAGTTGAAGACTATTTCTGTTAGTAGTTGTTTCTTTTATCGTAGATGGACTGATTTCTTTGATTTTGTACAGTTGTTGGGTTGGGGTTGGTTTTATAGTCATTTACAAATGCTCGAGTACTTGGGTTTAGATGTGAAACATGCAAAGCAGTTGGGAATAGAATTGACTAGTCCTCCAACTATTGGTAGGTATTCTATTGTTGTGTCTATCTAGTAGTAGACTGAATGCTTTGTTTTCTTATCAGAACAAATTCGAGCTTTTTGGAATTTAATAGAAGAACCTTTTTTGGCTGGTTTGACACAATTGGCAAGTGCTGATGTTGCACTTGACAAGACGCTTTCCATTCCGCCTCCTTGCTTGCATTCTTCAAGTCGTTTTGAGGAAAGCGATATCTCATCCTAGTAAGGAACTTTGCATTATTGGCATATTCTATATGTTGAAAGTGATCTATAGTTTTCTTCGTCTTCCTTCCATGGAGGTTCGAGAGCCCGTAAACATCCGATACATAAGTTATCACTGGAGACATATCAGTGAAGATGCGATTCTACAAAGTGATGATATACATGTAAGTATATGAAAAGTCTAGTCTCTTGGTAATTCTTAGATTGTTTAAGAATATGGACCATGACGACAATCGTTTTTCAACATGGACCGACAAGTTATCCCAACAAGTAAAGAATATTCATGTTTCTTGGGATGGCTGGCTAAGAAATAAAGCCAATGAACCTGCAAAAGGTACATCTTTCTCTAATGTCATAATAACTTACGGTTTGTTTCAAGCCTTGCTAGTTCATATTCATGGAGGTGGTTTTATAGCACAAGGTTCCTCAAGTCATGCAATTTATTTAAAAGAATGGGCTGTAGACCTTCCCGATTCTTGCATAGTATCGATTGATTATAAACTAGCGCCCGAGTACAAGTAAGAAGACTTTTCTTGAGATAAAATGAGATACTGAAAAATGCAAAAGATATCCAGTTGCATTGGAAGAATGTACTTTTGTATATACTTGGCTATTGAAGCATCATGACTTGTTGGGTACAAGAGCAGAACGTATTGTGGTTGTCGGTGATTCAGCAGGAGGAAATTTAGCTCTTGCTATGGTTTTCAAGTTGCTAATTCGTGGATTACGATTACCGGATGGTTTGTATAGGAAGAAAGGAACAAGTCACCTCTAAAAGTGCTGTGTTGTTGTTGTGTTAGGAATTGTTTTGGCATATCCTGCTCTCTATTTATTTCCAGCATGGTCACCATCTCGTCTATTATCTTTGTTTGATCCTTTGTTACCTGCTTCTGTTTTAGAAACTTGTATGAAAGCGTAGGTTATTTGAATGCCATGTTGATGATTTCTTTCATTGTTTGTTCTAGTTATTTGCCATCCGAAAATGTAAATGCACATGAAGACATATTTATTTCTCCTGGAATGGCGGGTGAAACGTTTTTAAAGCAACTTCCTTCTCTCCTAGTGGTAGCTGGTAGTTTAGATCCTTTATTCGATGATTCGGTGGTGTTTGTTCATCGCGTTAGACAGTGGAAAGAGGAGTACGTATAGAGAATGTGGTGCAAAAATGTACTTTTCCAACGCATTGCTTTCTTAGGAACGATGTGGAGATACGAATATTTCCCAACCTTCCTCATGGCTTTTTAAATATGGGATTGGTAAGTTGGTTTGTGATGATTTGGGAGCAATTCTAAGTGATAAAAAGGTCGTTCATGAAGCGTTGGAAGCAATACGACATATTTCCAAATGGATAGCCAAACATTCGCGAGTAAAATGGTGTGGAAATGTAAAATAGGCGAAACGAGCAAAACCATTTTTATTCCAGCGCTTCCGAAATGAGTTTGCTCTGTTCAGCTTCATGAACTTTGGGTAATCCTGTCGCAGGTGCTGCAGAAGGCGGTCTACCAACATATTTCACCGGCCTTGCAGACTTTTCCAACTCGCGAATCGTCGTTTCCATACGAGGTTTCACATAGAACCAAGCACCCTTGATTAGTGTGTTAATACAACAAACTATTTTTCTATTCGGTCTACTTGCCATATTCTTGCTCTCTTCTTGACACCAAATCACTTGAGCATTGGGGTACTTTCCTATTTCCGAAGAAACCTAATAAAAAAGAATGAGATCATCGAAAAGATACAAAATCACTCCTTACTCGGTCAAAGGGAAAAGGTGCCAATTGTTCTATTCGACAAATCGCAATGTCCTTGATCTCTTTCTTTTGCCGAGCCTCCAGCAAGTCATAATAGACTTTACCGCTACAAAAGATAACCTTTCGAATATCTTTGTCGGCTACCAAGTCATTGCTTTTCTCCGATATGACTCTTTGAAACAACTTGTTCGGAAGAAAGTCTGCCAAATCGCTCTTACACAAAGGATGTCGCAATAACGATTTCGGAGTCATCAATACCAAAGGTTTGCGAAACTAAAATACAATTCACTTCTCTAAAGCACAAATAAAAGACGCAAATACCTCTCTGTGTATTTGACGACGAAGTATATGAAAGAAATTTGCAGGTGTCGAACAATTGGCAACTTGCATATTGCACAACTGAATTTGTCGAGTTCGATCAGTATGCATTTCAGGTATTACATCAGGATCATCGTCACATAATTGCAAAAACCTTTCCAATCGTGCGGAAGAATGTTCTGGACCCTGACCTTCCATTCCATGAGGTAAGAATAGCGTAAGTCCAGATTGACGTCTCCATTTCCTTTCTCCTGCGGCTAAAAAGGTATCAATGATAACTTGAGCACCGTTACTAAAATCTCCAAACTGAGCTTCCCATATCACTAGAATATTAGGACTTTCCAAGGAGTATCCCAACTCAAAACCCATCACGCCATATTCTGAAAGACTCGAATTGCAGACTTGGAAACGAGCTTGCGTCATTCCCAAGTTGTTCAAAGGAATATGAACAGCTTCATTTTCCTGCAAATAAGATTGCACGTTTTACATAAATTATTCCATGTGAGTGTGTACGTATCCCAACTTACTTGATCGATCCAAACCGAATGACGTTGGGAAAAAGTTCCTCTTTCACTATCTTGACCACTCAGTCGAACACTTGTTCCTTCTGCCAATAAAGTGCCAATTGCCAAGGCTTCCGCAGTCGACCAGTCAATTCCTTTTCCACTTTCAATCGACTCTCTTCGTTGGTTGATGAATCGAGTCAGCTGATGATGCAACTAGTAATAATCAATCATTGGTCGTGGCTTTCCTATATAGACTTGAGACTTACATGAAAACCTTGTGGAACAGTACAAATAGCAGTTCCAATCTTTTTCAAAGTTTCTTCTTCTACACCAGTAGGCTGTATTTTACTCAGTTGCTTTTCCGTTTTAAATCCTTCCCATAAAGAGGACAACCAATCGTGTTCTTTGGGAACCCAATGCTTCGAGTTCTCAAATGCTTTCTGTAGACCATCGTTGGTTGCTTTTACCATCTTTTGATAGTCTGCTTTTGAAACAACTTGTTCGTTCATCAATTTTTCGGAATAGATATTCAAAATACTGGGATGCTTTTGAATGGTTTTGTACATTCGAGGTTGGGTGAAACTGTAAAAAACGACACAGTTGAGATATGAAAGTCTTATATCTTGACAACTTACGTAGGTTGATCTCCTTCATTGTGACCATGTC
Organism: Galdieria yellowstonensis; assembly: GCA_026122205.1. Classification (NCBI taxonomy): domain Eukaryota; phylum Rhodophyta; class Bangiophyceae; order Galdieriales; family Galdieriaceae; genus Galdieria; species Galdieria yellowstonensis. The sequence goes on along the minus strand of JANCYU010000030.1, from coordinate 66,476 downwards.
GACGATAACAGAATATATCCACAATAACATCTTTACCAAAAGTTTGTCTAAAGTCCATTGCCAACTGACAACATCGAACTACCGCTTCTGTGTCATCTCCATTGACATGAAAGATGGGCATACCAACAGTCTTTGCCACATCTGTAGGATAAGGAGACGAACGAGCATGACGAGGATCTGTTGTGAAGCCAATCTGATTATTCACGACAATATGTACAGTACCACCTGTGGTGTAGTCTCTTAAATCACTAAATTCCAAAGTTTCTTGCACAACTCCCTATAGATATTGTCAGTATATTTCCATTACTATCAAATCCAAAACATACTTGTCCTGCAAAAGAAGCATCTCCATGCAATAATAGAGCCAAGGTTCGTTTTCTTTCAGTATCTCCTGTAAAATATTGTTTTGCTCTAGTCTTGCCAACAACAACTGGATCAACAGCTTCTAAATGCGATGGATTGGCTACCAATGAGAAGTGCATAGATTTGCCTAGAGAATGTAATTCTCCATATATTCTAAAAACTAATAACTATATTTACCATTTCTAAGCTTTCGAGTGTTCGAGGTACCTAAATGATATTTCACATCTCCACTTCCTTGATATGTCTCTCCAAAAGGATCATCATGAGGATAAAACTCATGCAGAATCTTTTCCACTGGAGAACCAATAATATTGGCCAAGACATTCAACCTTCCTCGATGAGGCATACCAATAACAACATTCTCAATTCCTAAATTGGAGCCACGTTCTAACAGAGCTTGCAAACCAGGAATTAAGCTTTCTGCTCCTTCCAAACCAAACCTCTTCGAAGTAGGAAACTTAATTGCAAGAAACTTTTCAAAAAGTTCGGCATCCGCTAAATCCCTCAAAATAATTCTTTTTTGCTCGACAGAAAAGGGTGGAAATTCTTTTTCTATTCTTTCCGCAATCCAATCTTTCTCTACCTTGGATAGAATATGACGATATTCAATACCAACAGTACCACAGTAAGAACGTCGAAGCGTTTGTATAATATCACGTAGACTTCTTATCTATCATAAAATATATAAATAGACAGAAAGCAACGTTCCTTTGCATACTTACATCTTTACCAGGCAACTCTCCATTCACAACAAACTCTCTATCCATGTCTGCTTCCGTAAAACCATAAGACGAAGGTTCAAAATCTCTCTTTGTTCCAGAAGGTATGACTTTTTTGTAAAAGCCCAGCTCTTCATCCAACTTTAAGGGGTCCAAATCCGCAATAAGATGGCCTCTATGTCGATATGCTTTGATAATGGACATAATCTTCACAGTGTCGCTAGCAGCTTTCAAAACCGCTTCTTGGGACGTAACACTGCTACTAGTAAGAGACACACCACTCTTTGCAGTTTCTAAAGCGCGAGACATAAAAGGAACAGCTTCTCCAGGTGCAACTTCTCTATCTACATTGGAAAAGAATTGAGCCCAACTAGGATCCACCTTGACGACACATGTCAGCGTCTCTAAATCCTCATAGTAACAACAAGCCTACCGAAGAAGGGTCTGTCATCCACTTTTCATACATATCTTCTAATACAGCAGCATTCGTGCCGGAAAGAAAAGATTCCGAGGGATCCAAAGCGGACCCTTGAACCTTTGGTGTGGCTGTTGTCTCTGATGCCAGGGCAGTTGAAAAGAGCTTGGAGAAACTCGAACGAAACCTGCCACTCTGCCTTCTTTCATATAAAGCTGTTGGGACAACCCGACCAACTTCTTCGAAGACACTTTACAGACTGTGTTATAGACAACTGTCCAATTCCTAAGCAAGTTTCACCTTACTTTTGGCGCTTTATTCTGTCTGCAAAGAAATGAAATGTCCTTTCTTCACGGGAAACCCTTTTAAAAAGTGGTCCCTCCAAAGAGGCCGTTGCAAAAAACCGGTTGGCAAACATTATGTGTAAGTTACTTGTTCTTCAAAAACCCTCCAAACCACTCTTGTTGGAACGTTGACTCATTGGCTCGCCAATGCTGCAAGCGACAAAATACATTTCGACATTTCGTCTCGGCTTCAAAAGCGCTCGTTTAATCGAGCAGCAACGGTTCTCAGCTTGTTGTGTATTTTTCCAGGTGGAGAACCTGAACAAAGAAAAAGTAAGAAAACATGCATCTAATATTTGATGACGAAATACCTAGAATAAGACTGACTACTGCATTCTTTGCAAATTGAATATTTTGGTATGAACCTAATATATGCACCCTTGTATCCGTCAATACTATTCGTGTTTTCGTTGCATTTTCTATAGTAAACTTCATTCTCCCATCTTTTCCAGCAACTCTACCAATAGCTCGAGAGTGATGGTCTCCATGTAAAGGTTTCACGTCGCGAATCTCAAAACTGTCCACAAACAAGTCGTCCAACCGAATCAAAGCCAAGGCATCGGAAACTTGAAAACCTACGAGGAACGCTCGTACAAACTCTTCACCTTTCTGGAGAGCGCCATAGTCATCTGTTTCAGGACCATTCTATTCCATTTTGCTGCTAAGAACGAGTCTTGGAACACAATGCAAACCATCTTTTTCCTACCTTGAGCTCAACCATTCTTGACTTTAAATTCATCCGTACTTGCAATTTCAGGTGCTTTACCAAAGGCTCATATATTTGTAACCAAGACTGTTTTAACGGAGTATATCTATTGGCCGGTACCGGAATCCTGCGTATTTCTGGTTGGTCCGTCTAGACACAACAAGTTGAACTGTCCATATTCACATATTATACAGAAATCCAAGTCTTACCGCTATTCTGTTTCTTTCCTTGATAGGAGGAAACTTGGGTTTATAGTTGTTTGCCTTGTCCATTCTTTACGTCTTGTGTAATTCTTTTTTGGCAGTTTATCCCAAACAAAAACCACAAAAGAACATTAATAAGAATTTTGGGCGCACGTAAGGTGGAAAGACTTGTCGCTCTTCTACTATGGAGAAGCTTATTCCGGCAGTGAACAAGTTACAAGATGTGTTTGGGCAACTTGGACTCGAGTCTCCTGTGGACTTGCCTCAGATAATGGTCGTTGGAAGTCAGAGCTCTGGAAAGTCTTCCGTGTTGGAGTCGTTTGTGGGAAGAGACTTTTTGCCCAGAGGTTCAGGCATTGTGACAAGGAGACCCACAATTGTTCAAATGATACAAACAAAACCTGATAAACCAAAAGGGGAACAGGAAGAAGTGGACAAAAGCGTGGAGAAAAAGGGAAATAAGCAACAAGACGAAACTGCGAAAGAAGGCACTGTAAGTTGCTTCTGTCTTCAAACTGGCTGTCTACTTAAAGTCGTGTTGTTAGAAATATGGTGACGAATGGGTAGAGTTTTTGCACATTCCCAACAAGCGCTTTTATGATTTTGATCAAGTTCGGGAGGAAATAGAAGCAGAAACTGACCGCACAACAGGGAAAAACAAAGGAATTTCCCCAAAACCTATCAATTTGAAAGTTTATTCTCCTAATGTTGTAGACCTGACAGTGGTAGACCTTCCTGGCTTGACAAAGGTTTCGAAGAGTTTTGTTGTGTATTATCGTCCATACTTATAGGCATTTTGAACAGGTTCCGGTCGGAGATCAACCTGACGATATCGAAAAACTGATTCGTGCCATGATTATGTCGTATATTGAAAGGCCCAATGCTATTATTTTAGCTGTGCATCCTGCAAATGCGGATTTGGCAACTTCTGATGCTTTACAGATGGCAAAGGTTCGACTTTAGGATTGTTTGTAGGGCGTGTGTACTAACTTTTTAAAATTGAATGATAGAGTGTGGACCCAGAAGGTGACCGTACGATTGGTGTGATTACCAAGCTCGACTTGATGGACAAGGGAACCGATGCTTTGGAATGGCTACAAGGAAAAGTATATAAACTGAAGAGAGGATATGTTGGTGTTGTGAATCGATCTCAGGCGGACATTAATTCTCGCAAGTCAATTCAAGAGGTTAGATTGGCTCGCTTCTACCTTTGAGGAAATAAGATACTAAAAGAGTCTACAAGGCAAGAGAAGCAGAGAAACGTTTCTTTAGGGAGCATCCAGTTTATAAGAATTTCGCCGACCAGATGGGCTCAGAATATTTAGCTAAAAAGCTTTCAGGAATATTGATGGAACATATTCGTAAATGTCTTCCCGAACTGCGGTCCAAGATCAATACGGAGTTGAAAGAGAAGCAAAAAGAGTTGAGCAAGTTGGGTAAGTAACTTGCCATTATTATGTTTATGCATATTCCAAACTTGAGATAGGATCTGCTCTTGGAGACAACGAAGATGTTGGAGCTGCTCTACTCAGCATAATCAATCATTATGCAATGGAATTTAATCAGGCTTTGGAAGGAAAAGCACATGAAGTCATTTCTGCAACCGAATTATATGGTGGTGCTAGGTAAGTTTTCTTCATATCTTTGATATTATTTTTTTACTTAATTTCAAAAAGAATCAATTACATATTTCATGATATTTATGCCAAAGAGTTGGACAAGATGGACCCTTTCGAAGACTTGACATTGGATGATATGAGAACGGCAATCCGCAATGCCACGGTTGGTTGACTTGTGGAAGGAATTGTTTTTCGTCTCATCGCATTGTTTTAGGGACATCGTTCTTCCTTGTTTATTCCAGAATATGGCTTTGATTTGCTTATCAAGAAACAAATCGAAAAATTCAATTTACCAGCACAAACTTGTGTCGACTTGGTATATAATGAGTTGCAGAGACTCGCAGCAGCTTTGGATCACGATGAGTTGTCCAGATTCGAGCGTTTAGAGTCTCGTTTGAGTGAAGTCACGGGAGATTTGTTGAGAAGGTTGAAGGAACCTACTTCACAGATGGTTAGTAGAGATGTCATAGAGAGACTTGAATATTTAACATTGTGTTTGATAGGTTGCTGATTTAGTGGATATGGAGATTTCTTACATCAATACCCGTCATCCAGACTTTATTGGAGGTAATCGAGCTATGACAAAGCTGTTTCGTTCCATGCAGGCTGCAGAAGAACGACAACGTGCAGCAGCTGCTGCTGCTCAAGGTCAGCCTCAAAATATGCCACAAGGAGGTTATCCACAACAGTCTCCTCCTGCTCCTCCACAAGGGTCTCCTACTGGACCGGGAGGAAGAGGTCTTCCACCTCCTCCTAATCAACAACTACAACAACAACAACCGCAGCAGCAGCAACAACCACCAACTGGTCGTCCTTCCTTTCAAGGACCTCGTCCACAACAAAATGCTACTGGAGGTGCACAACAACAACAACAACAACCACCGAATCAGCCTTACAATTATTATTCTGGTGGACAACCCAACCACGAAGAAAATGCTGAAGATGAGCATGATAAGAAGATGGAAGATGGAGCGGATGATATAAGTTTGTATAATGTTCCAGAACATATAAAGGTAAGAAAATGTTGTGTTGGTTTTGGATGACTTGCTAGAGTTTGTATCATTAGGCTGGAAATGGACGTCCATTGAATGAAAGAGAACATATGGAAATTGAAATGATACGCACATTATTACAAAGTTATTTTGATGTTGTTCGGAAGAATTTGCAAGATTATGTACCCAAGGCTATTATGAAATGTTTGGTACTCAAGGTAGGTGACGAGTTAGTTTCAGAGTATTCTTTGTATTCAAGTTTTATAACAGTTTCGAGATGAGTTACACAGTGAATTGGTAACCACATTGTACAAGGAAGATAATCCAGACGAGCTTTTACAAGAGTCTTCAGAAACTACTGAAAGACGTAAAGAGTTGAGGAGGATGATCTCCATCCTGAAGCGAGCCAGTCAAGTAATCAATGAAGTAAAGGAAGCAGAGAATGCAGAATCGTAACCAAAAGGATATGTGTAAAGTTTTTTTTGGTCTTATTAAAACCCAACTTGCTGGTTGTTTATTGCTTCTTTTCCTTTTTATGGAGAACTTGTTCGGGATCCACTTCGCCGTGTCTTAATACGGACAAAGGTGCAGGTTCCTCTCCACGCTTTGTATATAAAAGATTGGCTTTGAGGTGATTCACGTCTCGATGATTTGCCTCATCTGCTCTCACTGCCAATACAACGTCTCTCAAACGAGCATTGCTATCTAGTTGCCAATAATCAATCGCAATTTGCGGTGCCTATTATTCTCATGGATAAGTATTGTCGACCAATGTACAACAACTTTTACGAACTGGAATATTTGCATGCAAACCACTATCGATTCCTTTTAAATATTCGGTATATGATACAACTGCCTCTTCTTCTAAGTAACCAACGATACGATGTGCAGTTTTAGGTGACCTAAAACAATCATTCCTCCTTCCATGCATCAAAGACAGTCAACGATGACTTACAATAGATAAATAGTAGTATAAAAGGCGAAAAATCCAACTTGAGTAACGAGCACTAATAAACGTTCCAAATAGTTTGGCTTTGCAATAGCCATAAATGTCACCAAATGCATTCTTTCATTCTCAGCTTCGTCTAAAAGTACTCGAATCCATCCACCACTAGGTGCGAACCTTCTCAGACAACGAAAATGTGTCAACATACCTCCAACCATTCCAGGTACAGCAGCAACCGTTTCTAGCACAACAGCGCGGTGTCCGTATCGTTTCTGAAAAAAGGCATCTGCAAAAAATCTTAAAAACTTGACGATTCCCCGAGCTACCCTATCTCTAAAATCTAAAGGTGTATGATGCCTTTCCAGATTGATATTGAGGTTGGGTTTGTAGGTATGTTCAGGAAGAAAACTTCTCCACTACAAGCAACAAAATGAGAACAGTGTAAACATATTTGGAGTAGATACCTTCCAAGGATAGTTTGGGTCTCTTTTATCCAGCTTCTCCGTCACAGGTTGATAAGGCGTTATTGGTTCTTCACCTTCTTTGGACTGCTGCTGTGCCTTTTGTTCTGCAAAGGAACGTCTGCTTCCAGTTGGATAAGAAGCTCTCCATATCTCTGCTTTACTCAACTGCAAAGGACTATTATACTTTACTGTGGATAACAAAATGCTTTTAGTAACTGGTGCAATACTTTTCGTGAGTAGACGAAACATGTTTCCACAAAGGATATTTGGAAAAATACCACATGATAAGAGATTTGCCTGTTGGACGAGGAGATTTTGTGTAAGTGCTTACACAAGTGTCGTCAGTAAATGTCTCTGTCTTTTCCTTTTGAAAATCGTCGAGTTGTGCGCTCTTTCCAAGTTTGCGACTACAAATGTGCCAACTTGCAACTAGAAACTTGGCACAAGAACATCTTTTCCATTTATTTCAAGTTTGAAAACAAAAAATTTCTCGACTTTACCCTTGGTTCTTTTGCAGGTATTCAGTTTCGTCCATCAACTTATCCAATTCTTGTGGATTTCGAATCTACAACACAGTCAGTTCTAATGTATATTTCAATACATCTACTACATACTTTAAGCTTGATCAACCACCCTTCACCCAAACTGTCTTTGTTGATGAGGGAAGGATCCTCTTGGAGCTTAGTATTGATATCTAGTACTTGTCCAGAAACGGGAGAGTATACGTCACTAGCTGCCTAAAGATTACAAGATTATGAACGAGACCAAAAATACACCAGATTGTTCACTAACCTTTACGGATTCAACTGCGCCAAAAGTAGAATTGGCTTCTACTTCGATACCTTTTTCGGGCAGATCGACGAACACAACTTCACCCAACTCTTCTGCTGCGTGTTTGGATATGCCTACAGTCCCAACATCGTCTTTCACTTGGATCCACTCGTGAGTCTTTGCGTATTTGCGATCACCTGAACCATTTCAAACTTGAGAATCTAGAGACATACCAAGAGCCTTACTAAAGTTCCGATATGGATTCCATATACGGGCCGAGTGTCTAGTTGACCAACTTTTGGTGCACAAGGCATAGCGTAGTATACCCTACAACGTATATTACCAGCAGTGACTGGACAACTCGAAAACTTACCACAGTCCTATTTCCCCAGAACAAAGACATGAAAACTGAATTGTCTAATTAATTACGCGTTGCGTAAAACCAAATATAAATGTCTTGTGCAGGCGATGATGACGGCAAGAATCTTCAGTCGAATAGGAGACTGGACAATAGTGACTTGGAAGAGTTGGTTTCCACAGCAATATCTTATTTAGCAGTTCATGGTTCGGTTATGAATGAAACCAAAGAGGCTGATTCCAAAATGGTCCATTCTCCCTTTGCTTTGTTTCCTTCAGTGGTTCCAAAGGATTGCTTCAAACAAGCCTACAAGTTGGCAACTCTATTTAATTTAGTTGCTTTTCGAATATCCAACTCTCCCGATTACTTGTTAAAGTAAGTAGTAAGATTTTCTGATAGATTTCGCGCTGATAGTTCAAGACACTTGGAGCCACTGACAGGTATTGACGATTTCAGTGGCAGACTTGTACAACTTTATAAAGAGACGGTTCAAAAAGGTGAAGGAAATCGGCAGCGTTGCCAGTTTGGAATTTTGCGTTCAGACTATTTTATTGACGTTTTGCAAGGAAAGTCGGTTTTGAAACAAATAGAACTGAATACTATCGCTTCGTCCTTTGCAGCTCTAGGTCAAAGAGTTGCAGAGTGGCATCAAGTATCGCACTCCATGTTTCCCCAAACAAGTGCAGGGGAACTAGCACCTATTGAAAATATTGAAAATTTTGTGCGAGCTATGAAGGAAGCGCATCAAGTATATAATGTTCCAGAAAGTAGGATTTTATTTGTCGTTCAACCCAACGAGCGAAACAAATATGATCAAGAAATTATTCGTTGGGAACTTTGGAAGCAATTTGGTATCAAAAGTTTGAGAAGAACTTTGAGGCAAGTAGATGAACAAGCGGATCGCTCCAGTCTTCCTGGAAAACTCGTTTTACAGTGTTCCAATGAGAAGATTCCTATATCAGTTGTGTATTTCCGAGCAGGATATTCCCCAGATGACTATCCTTCGGAACGAGAATGGAATGCTAGAAGAATCATAGAATGGAGCGACTCGATCAAATGCCCATCGTTGGGATTACATTTGGTTGGAATGAAGAAGATACAACAAGTCTTAAGTGAGTCTGGACAGTTGGAGCAATTTTTACAAGATAGGCCTGAAGAAGCAGCACTTGTTCGCTCTTGTTTTGCGGAACAATACAGTTTAGACCTTCCTGTTCAGCATATTGCAATACAACTGGCGGAATCCAACCCCACGGATTATGTATTGAAACCTCAGAGAGAAGGAGGAGGAAATAATTTGTATGGAAATAGAATGCTTCAATTCATTCGGCGGGCTTCCAAAGAAGAATTGAGCGGCTATGTTTTGATGAAATTATTAAGACCCCGAGAGTATCCCAATTATTTAGTACAAAAGGGAAAGGCGTTCTTTGGGAATTGTATTAGCGAATTGGGAATCTTTGGCGCCTTTCTTTGTTGTGGCAACGAAGAAAAATGGATTTTGAATGAGCCAATAGGCCATTTGTTAAGAACCAAATGGACGCAACAGGAGGACGGTGGCGTGGCAGCAGGAAATGCCTTTTTGGATAGTCCACTATTAGTATGACCCTGTTCATACTTTCTAGAATTAATATAGTAAGCTATCTTGAGTTTTTTAGACAATTGCGACTGGCAAGGATGAGGTTTGTGGCTGCCAGACCTCGCATAACGAGACCAACCGTTATTTGCAATTGGCAGCCTAAGCGTTATTATAAAAGTGACAGCATTGAACCAAGTTTCACGCTTCGGAATCCTGTTATCCTTGAGGACAATAATAAAACAGTACACTTGTTAGGGACTGCTCATATTTCTGAAACAAGTGCTCGCGAAGTGCGCAAACTGATCAAAAGAGTACAACCCCAACAGGTACAAAGAAGATACTATATGCCAAGCAGCGTTGAATGAAGGATAGTATTTCTAGGTAGTTGTAGAGTTGGACGCGGATAGAGCCGCCAGACTGAGAAACTCTCCCTCGGAGGAAAGCAATTTTGACGAGTTTTTTAAGATACTTATGGAGAACAAAGTTCCAATTTCTGCTCGACTATTCGAAATGTCCATTCGTGCTACATATTCTTTATTAAGAAAGGCAGGTTTCGTTCCAGGACTCGAATTTCTAGCTGCAGTGGACGCAGCTAAAGAGGTTCAAGCCCAAGTGGTCTATGGAGATAGGCACTTCAAAGAGACTATGAAAAGAGTTGGAAAGGAATTGGAAGGGAAACGCTTTTCTTTCATGAAACAACTTATGAACCTTGACGCTCCAGAAATAGAGCATATTTTCAAAGATACTAGTGGTTTTCAAAGTTCCATTGAGAAGCTGTTGGATAGAAGGAATGTGAAGCAACTCATTGCGTTTATGAGAAGGGCAGCCCCACCTCTTGCTCAAGTCATGTTAGACGAACGAGACTTGTACCTTACAAGAGCTCTCAAGTCGCAACCGGGTCCACAAGTGGTTGGAGTAGTAAGTGTTTGTTTTCATTTTATTTTGTGGTAAATAACTTTCTAAAAGGTTGGTATGGTGTGTAATACTTAATTTTTTTTCATAGGCGAGTTTATAAATTTGTTGAATAGGCTCATTTAGAAGGCATTGAAAGATGTTGGGAGTTGGACTTGAAAACAATTCAAAACAAAATTGACGATATAGAAAACAATTAGTCATGTTATTCGTTGACAACTGGTTGCACACCTGCAATAATTGTACGTTTGATAAGTATATATCTAAATCTCATCGGAAGCATCCTATAACTTAGTATATCGCATATTTCCTAGTGGCACGGCAACGAAGGTACAAATGCTTCTTGCTTTCTTCTGCTTCTTGCATCCACTCATCATACAATATTTTCGCAAGTCCCTCATTGTTATGAAGGTCCATGATCTCTCTGGCAAGACGTTGGGTTGTCGACTCTTCCAGTCTATTTCTAGCGGCTTCCCTAGACGTGACAATAAGAAGTACTAAACGCAACGTTGAAAAAACTATACCAAATAAATTCAGCTGCCTTTGTCCATTGTTGAGTTTCAGTCAACGTGGCAGGAATAGGAATAAACTTCTTCTTGACTTTGAAGTTCTTGGTCCCAAGAGGTGGCGTGATTTTCAAAAATGCTTCGTGAACGAACTTCAACGGACTAGAGATGCAAAGAAAAGTTCAGTAACTGAACCTTGTATGATCACTGCCAAAGCCAACTTACTCATCGACCCCTGCCTCACTTTTGAGCAACTCTAAACAGTCGTCCACTATCTTGCGGGTTTCCTTCCTACTTGAAAACAACTTTCCATCTATTCTCATCATAGACTTGGCTATTTTACTTAAAATAGGATCTGTAGCTGCCAAAGTCGAAGCAGCAGGCATGGCAAATCTTCCCAATCTTTATTCTTCTAACAACGTTCCCAATAAACAAAAGGCTCGCGCTTGCGTAATTTTGACGTGAACCAATTTTCCCTGAAGACTTGCAATGTTTCCCTCAAAATATACAACCTTATTCGTACGTGTCCTTCCAGTTACTTGACCTGGAAACTTTTCACTTTCTCTTTCAACAAGCACCTGTTCAACTCGACCGAGGTATCTTTGACTGCGAAAATATGCATCCATTTCATTTCTATTGTTGATACGTCGAAGGCGTTCCAACTTGACAGATTCGTCGATTTGATCAGTTCTTATTGCAGCAGTTGTGTTAGGTCTTGGTGAATAAGCAGCAGTATGCACTTGATCAAACTTGACTTTTTCCATGAGAGAAAGTGTATCCTCAAACTGCTCTTCTGTCTCTCCGGGAAATCCTACGATAGCATCTGCAGTGATACTTGCATCCGGTATATACTAGCAATTGGTTAGAACAAAGTATCCATCTTCGATACAAACAAAATACCTTGCGAATCTTTTCCACTATTTGCAAATATCTCTCCACGGTATATCCACGGGCCATGTTCTTCAATACTTGATTGTTTCCACTTTGAAAAGGTATATGAAAGTTCTCACAAACTTTTTCCAATTCTGCACAAGCCTTAATAAGTCTCTCTGTAAAGTAACGAGGATGCGATGTTGTAAATCTGATGCGTTCTATACCTTCTACATCATGAATATAATACAACAAGTTGGTGAAATTCTCTCGCGGACGAAAATCCCTTCCGTAAGCATCAATATTTTGACCTAAGAGAACCACTTCCTTGTAACCTTGTGCTGCCAAACGACGTATTTCCTCCTTTATTGCTTCCTTTGAACGACTTTGTTCCCTTCCACGAACACTAGGAACCACACAATACGTACAATTTTCATTACAACCGTAGATAATGTTAACCCAAGCTGTCACGGAGCTTTCCCGATGCGCTTGAAACAAATCCTCCATAATATGAGTTGGCTCTGTCGCCACCAACTGATATCCATTCCATACACTGTCCAGCAAATCCCCTAGTCGATTGGCATACTGTGGACCAACCACCAAGTCTACTTCTGGTAATCTACGAATGAGTTTTTCTCCTTCTTGTTGAGCCACACATCCTGCTACCACAATGGTCATTTTGGGGTTCGACCTTTTCCTCTTAATAAAGGAACCAAGGTGAGAGTAAAGCTTATGTTCAGCATGCTCACGAATAGAGCAAGTATTGATCAAGTACACATCCGCATTTCGAGGATCCGTAGGATACAAACCTAGAGCTTTCAATTCTCCTTCCATTCTTTCAGAGTCCGCCTTATTCATCTGGCAGCCAAGAGTCTCAATATAATAAGTTTTTGCCACTCTCGAACTAAGCGTTGACTTGGAAACATTTTCACGTTGAAAAGATACCTGCAACTCATATTGAATGTCTTCCACTCGATAAACGAGCCAACCCGCTTCCGTGTACAACTTGTGAACGGATCGCGGTGGCTGTGTAAAAAAAGCTTCCAAAACTATGGGATTGCTCAGAGTTGGTGAAAAACTATTTGTATTGCTAAAATTCGAAGGGAAAATCCATCCCAAGTCACCTCCTTTGTCTTTAGAATACTTGTCTAGAGAAAGAAGTTTTGCCAAATCTGCCAAGGATACTCCTCTTTTTACCTCATTCAAACAGTAATCTGCCAACTGTTCTGTTCCAACTAGAATTTGGCGTACACGCACTGCTCTCTTCTTTTGGTTTTCTGGACCAGGCACTCTTCGGTCTGTAGGTTCTGCCAAAATCTGCATAACTACCTTTCTCCTCCCTACCCAGGGAAAGGAGCAGTTCGAGCAAGGCGCTCTTTTACGCTGTGTGACAAAAACTCCATTTCTCAAACAGCTACTGCCATAGCTTCTCCAGGTTACTTGCGTTATAAAACCTGCAGATAAGTTAACTGTTGGCATCTCGAAGGGGCTGCCAAGGAATGGCGCCAATTCCAGGAGGAAAAATGTAATGTCCTCGATCGTCTTTGCTTTCGCCTTTGTGCGATGGAAAAGAGCCAAATACGATCGGTTCCTTTCCATCGAGGGAAATATTTGGACTTGGCTCCACGGACGATGCGTTGAAGGGCATTCCAAGTACCAAACTGTTAGAACGACTCCGACCCGAAGGAAGAACGGTTCGTTTCAATGATTTGCCAATGCCACTCAAAGTTGACAACACGGATTTTGTTTTCATTCCATCCTCAGACAGTATGCGTTTAATTTCTTTACTTGCTCTCTGTTGCCCTTGAACAGCGTCTTGATCCATTAACGAAACTCTCGGACTAGAAGAAATTCTCGAAAACATCTCTGGCAAGGACATTCTTGACGAAGGCTTGGTTGACCTGATGGAGGAGGAAGTAGAAGAAAAAGGTCTCTGAAGAAATGAACTCCGACGAACTGAAAGGCTATTTTGTGGTTCCAGAGTGAATGGAGGCTTCACTTGCTTAGACAAAAAGGCATCTTTGCACGCTCTGGAAAGAAATGGATGCTTCCATACTTCTTCAACATCTTCTGAGCTACTACCTAACCGCTCCAAATGGTTCTTGTCCAGAAGACGACAAATAAAATCGACAAGTTCCTTGCTATAACAGGACGGAAAATGATTCGCGCCCACTTGAAAATTTAAAATAGCATATCGAAGAGTAGCTTCACAGTTTTCCCAAAAGTCACTTTCTAACAGGAGATATTCATAAGGTGTCTTTCCAACGCAAGCACAATACAGCAAGATACCGAGTGCCCACCAGTCACTACATGGATTGTGTCCTTTACCATTCAACGTTTCTGGAGAAACATAAAATATCAAGTCTTTAATACTAACTTTCGTTTGCTCGTCGATATTCTTTGCAGCTATCGAAATCAACCTTCCATATGTTTCTGGTTTGGAAGGTAGAACAGCTTTCAAACCTCGTAGTCGTCCGGAAACGCCAAAATTGGTCAGATGTATATGGCCAAGTTCATCCAATAAGATACTTTCCAACTTTAAGTCTCTACAGACATACCCAAATTGATGGAGACGTCCTAGCGCCAAAGAAATTTCTGCAGCATAGAACAATATTTCTTTTTCTGTTAAAAATCTACGCTGCTGTCTCCATAGCGTGAATAGGTTACCACCAGGTAAATATTCCAAAACAAGTGAGGATCCTACTTTGGGAGACCATTCTTCAAAATGCTGAACTAGAAAAGGGTGCGGATTGCAAGTAGCTAAGACCCGCCTTTCAAACTCTACATGGTTTTCTTGATTGGCATCAATACTCAGAAATTCAGGGACTATTTTGAGTACATAAAGTACACCATTGTCTATCTTTTTCAGTAATAATACCGAAGAATAGGTTCCTTCACTTAGTAGTCTTACAGTTTGAAACCCAGGAACCAGCTGAGTGGAAGAAGAACTGCCTTTCATTTGGCATTTCAGGAATTGGCCATTTTCGTTGTTTGTGTTTTGGAGAGATGTCTGCTGCGGTGTGGAACCTCGAAGAGTTGGGCGCCAATACTCACAAGTCTTTAGAGTATTCTTGGTCCAATGACTTTTATGTCAGGCTAAAGACCCTTCAAAGGCAGTTGGAGTTTTTGGAAATTCAAGAGGAATATATCAAGGATGAAATGAAGAACCTTAAAAGGGAATATCAACAAGCGCAAGAAGAAGTAAAGCGGATTCAGTCGGTTCCTTTGGTTATTGGACAGTTCTTGGAGATGATTGATGCCAATACAGCTATTGTTGGTTCTACAGCAGGTTCCAACTACTATGTGAGAGTTTTAAGTACCGTCAATAGAGAACAGTTGAAACCAAATAGTTCGGTTGCTTTGCATAGACACTCGAATGCTTTGGTTGACGTATTACCTCCCGAGTCAGACTCCACTATTGCCATGTTACAGGCGGGAGAGAAACCAGATGTTACTTATTCTGATATTGGCGGACTTGACATTCAGAAACAGGAAATTAGAGAGGCAGTTGAGTTGCCTCTAACGGATCCGGATTTATACAGACAAATCGGCATCGACCCTCCACGGGGTGTGCTTTTATACGGTCCTCCAGGAACGGGAAAAACTATGTTGGCGAAAGCAGTTGCTCACCATACCACAGCTTCCTTTATTCGAGTAGTTGGTTCAGAGTTTGTTCAAAAGTATCTTGGTGAGGGTCCAAGAATGGTACGTCGTTGGAAGGTTGAACCGACATCTTTTAATTTTTGTTTAGGTTCGAGATGTATTTCGACTTGCTAGAGAAAACGCACCTTGTATTGTATTTATTGATGAAATCGATGCCATTGCGACCAAACGATTTGATGCACAGACTGGAGCTGACCGAGAAGTTCAAAGAATTTTGATGGAATTGTTAAATCAAATGGATGGTTTCGATCAGTCGACCAATATTAAGGTTATTATGTGTACGAATCGTCACGATACACTGGATCCGGCATTACTTCGACCTGGTAGACTGGACAGGAAAATAGAATTCCCATTACCAGATAGAAGACAGAAACGTTTGATATTCCAAGTTGTCACAGCAAAGATGAATTTGAGTGAAGAAGTGGACTTAGAAGACTACGTTTCCAGACCGGATAAAATTTCTGGTGCAGATATTGCTGCAATCTGCCAAGAAGCGGGAATGCAAGCTGTACGGAAGAATCGGTATATTATACTTCCAAAAGACTTTGAAAAGGCATATAAAATTGTCGTACGTAAAGATGAGCAGGAATTTGCTTTTTACAAATAAGACATGATTTGTCGAATAAAGAATGAATGGATGCACAAGTTGCACTTTGCAACTTTTTGTTCCGAAACCTTATTCAGACGATGTGTGCTCTCTACTTTCCAAAAAATTTAGCGCCAAGAAAACTGAGGAGCTGAAGTACTTCTTTTCATGTTGTTTTGTACACGAACAAAGCTGCTTTCATTGTGATATAAAAACTCCAGTGGACGAAACGACGAACTTTGTTGACCTTCAGGTACCACATGTACTTGCAACATTTCCATTTTCTTCCTTTCTTTGTTACTTAATTCCATGAAAATCTCCTCCAAGTTGCGTAAAGTAGAATTGCTACTCATACCAGCCAAACAAAACTTTAAATGAATATTAGACGAAGACTGACAAAACAACAGTTCTATCTGTTGCAATTTCAAGTGCTCCTTCACTGCACGAATGACTCTCAAGGCGGAAGAGTCCATATAGTTCACTCCTTTAATATCGATCAAGACTATATCTATACGACGTATCTTTCTTTCCTATACAAACCCATTCAAAATATATCAAGTAGAATGATATCTTCGTTGTACCTTTTCTACCAAATGAAACAGTTTGTTTTGGAACGATCCTGCATTTCCAAAATATAAATTGTCTGATACAGCAAGACACAGAGGCTCTAACGATGCATCGTTCTTGGAAGAGGAATTGTCGTTGTTCACTACGACTAGTCCTTCTCGTCTTGTTGCGTCCTTTGGCAAAACCTTAATTCTAGGCCTTGTAGAACGTATCAACACAGAGCTAGTAAAAATAGGTTCAAAAAATTACCTGTACGTGGCATATAACATCATCAAAAGAGACACTGCAATTGCTGATAACAAACCATACAAGGAACCAGCACAAAGCGTAGAAATAAAAGCAATGAGAAGAACTAAAAAATCACGTCTATCGACACGCCAAAGATATACTGCTTCTTGATAATCCACCAGATTGAATACTGCCATAATTACAATACATGAAAGTACGCATTTAGGAAGATGTGTAAATAGTGGCATGAGAACCAAAATAGCCAAGAGAATAACAAAAGAAGCGATCATTGTGGCAACCTGTGTATTTGCTCCAGTATGTGCATTTACGGCTGAACGAGAAAAACTACCAGCTAAACCATTGCTATAGTGTCCATTGTTCCCAAAAAGTTCAACAGGTTCTTACCGACTACATAGGAATGAAAGATCGATCCAAGTATGTTGCAAGTTCCAAGTGCCACCAGTTCCTGGTTGGGACGGATGTGGTATCGATATCGCAAGGCCAATGCAGATGCAATGGACATACTAAATATGAAATTAATATCAACGAACACAGTCAACCAACTACTTTGTATGATACCTTTCTGCAATTACCAAAGCAACCATCGCAAAGGTTGGACCGATATATGAAGACAAGTTCAAACTGGATAGCTTCGGAAATGCTGGAGTAGGAATACCCGAAGGAATACGTCCAACTTGTTCAATTCCAAATTTTCCCGACAAGTCCAAAAAGTAATTGAGACAAATGGAAAGAACTGACGTAAGTAACGGAGCAGATGAGCCAATCAGTGTTTGAGGTACCAACTGAGGTAAATGTAGCCATCGATGCAAAGGCAGATATCGAAGTCCAACTAAAATGATCAAACAACCAAATGAAAACAAGAAAGTGGCAACGTTTGTCTCCGCAATCTTTCTGAATGTCTCATATACAAGTTTCCACTAATACTAAATTGAATATACAGTGCAACAGACGATATATGTGACAACATACGGCAAATTCACTCGAATCTATCTCATATCCAAAACACGAGGAAAGTTGAGTAAGAGCAATAGTTATCGCTGCTCCACTTGTAAAACCACTGATAACCGGATGGCTCACGAAATGAACAATAAAACCCAGCCGCAAAATGCCCAAACCTAGTAATATAAAACCTGCAATAAAAGTGATGGCGTTGGATATGAACACTTTTTGAAAGATAGTTGCTCCTTTAGGAAATGAGTTGGCCAATAATAGAGAAACCAAAGCGACAGGACCGACAGATAAATGCTTTGAAGTTCCAAGCAGACTATAAATTATCATGGGAACTGTACAATACAAACCATAAACAGGAGGCAACCCAGCAACTACTGCATAACTCATTCCTTGACTGAAAATATACTTTGAGATATTTCTCTCACACACTCATGAATAAATACTTACGGTAAAAGTATCGTTCCAATAGTTAGACCTGCAATACAATCTCCAATCAAATATTCTTTTTTGTAACTCACTATCCAGTCTAGTATAGGTACAACTCTACTTGAATACTGATATATCTTGAGGACGCGTGATGATGGCATCGCGGATGACAAGGAGATTTCCAAAGGAGGTTGTTTTGGCCGTAGGAGGTTTTCGTGACGCACATGAAAAGTAATTTTATTTCCTAATATTGGTTACTATAGTGTTCTTATTTCTTCTTTCCTTCCTTTAATTTGACCTCCTCCAATAAATATCTTATTCCTTTCCCTTTGTAAGCATCTGGAGGTCGGATCAAACGAACCTGACCTGCCGCGTGACGCACTTGCTTCTCGTCTATTCCAACCACACTTAGTAGAGTCTGATTAAGAACATGATACTGAACACCATCTTTTTCTTTTAGCAAGTACACAGGATGCGTAAAGCCTACTCGAAGAACAATGCGGTCTTCCTCTTCCTGCGCACGAAACCCTACACCAACCAACTCTAACAATACAGCATATCCATTGTTCGCAACTTGAAGCCAAGATTTTGCCTTGTTGGGAAGATACTGCGAACCACCTGCCAAATATTTAACTGTTTCACCTAGTTTGCCAATAACAAGAGCCTTTGTCTTTTCTACTTTAGAAGCAGGAACAAAGAATACACCTCCATAAGAGCTGGAACTGGCCATAGTTGTCCGAAGAATATACAAAAAGACCAGTGAAATAAACTACACAATATATGAATTCCTTTTATACGTTTCACACCCACCAAACCAACTATGCCTCTTCACACACAAACATATATCGCAAAAGACAAAGCGATCGGGTCGACACAAGAGAATTGTGGCCTACAAAATCTTCAACTACGCCAAAAGGGAAGCAAACCAAGTGCTGTTCGTACTTGTGATCAAAACTCCAGAATGCAATTCCAAGTTTTTCTTCTATTATAAAAGACGTCTTCCAGATAATATTCTTCCATGAATATTACTTGCTGCTATGAAATAAACCATGGCGAATGATATATCGATGTACAGAATCAGGAACCATGTACTTGACCGAACCTCCTTTTCTTATCGTATCTCTAATATATAAGACTGACTCTTTAGTTCTGATGATGATTCATGAGTTTGTTATCATTTACCTGACCAAAGTTGAGCTTATTTGACACAATGGAGCTTGATTTACAATAAAAACTTTATCTTGATAACCAGGAAGATATCCTGCAACCTGCTTGTCAACTTTACATTTGTTCAAGTCTTCCGTTCTGGGGACCACAAATAGGGACGCACTATCCAACAGCCTTTCAACCTATGAAAACTAGTGTTATTCTCTCTACATATATATAAAAATCACAAAAAAGAAACAGCATACGTGTTCTTTTGGCCATATTTCTGGGTCAAATAAACTATGATATAAATCACTGCCACAAACAAAAGCCAGCTGAACACGATCACCATAAAAAGAGTCCATTTGGCGACGAAAGTGTTCCATGGCTAGAAAAGTCGGAGAGTATTCAGAACGAGAACATTCCCAACTATCTACCATAAGCCAAGAAGAGTCCTCTACGGCGAGTTGACACATCTCTAGGCGGTGTCTACTATGGATAAGACCTGTCTTGCGATAAGAGTCGTGAACGGGAGATAAGTAGCCGCCTAGAACTTGAAAGCCTCTATAAAGTGCAAAATTGTGCGCAGATTCTAAAAACAGTCAAAAAGTTCCTCCACAGACGAATACAAGACATACCCATTAACAGAAGATGTGCAAGTGTTATGGGTGAGAAAGAACCACAGTTTACCAAAACTATACCGTTTCCATTGTTCTCCCTTAGCTTACGGGTAGGACATAAACAAGTCGTGTTCATCGACTGTTTAGTGTTAACTATCGACCTTGGAAAAAACTGATTGCTACAATAAAGCTTGCAAGTGTCAAGAACAGTGCTCTTCTTCCATCTCTTTTGATATGCTTTCCACCACCACAAAAACATATCATTCATTTAATGAGCAATATCGTTAGTTGTTTCTTCCTTCTGTACAACAAGTCGATCGATCTTAGAAAATTGCCACTGCCATCGACTATTATACAGAAAAGGACGAAGATCATAACGGTTATCTTCAGGAGAATAATTCTCAGCATGATAAGAAGGCGTAAGCGTAGTCATCTTATGACGATTCATCGAATACATACGAAAGAAAAATTTGACCTGCAACATCACAATCCAGCAATTTGTTGCTGCTATATATTTCGACGACAAGAAACTTACCTTATCTGCAACTTGCCTCACACTTAGATGCTTCCATACCTGCGACAAGTAGAGAAACATACTCACTGGTCCACAACGACCCAATTTACGAAGACGACCATACCAAGTTAGTTCTTCATAAGTCATTCCCATATCTTCTTCATCTGTTTGCGTATAAGTGGAGGTAATTGGCTCCAATTCCGCAGTAGGAGGAGCTTCCACAACACTTTTCAAAGATGTGTATCCCAATCCATTTTCTTCCAAAGGCTTCGAAGCAAAACGAAGAAACGACTTGAGATCAACTTTCGAAATGCCACCTATATAAGCAGAAATAAACAATAATATTTGTCTCGATGTAACAAGTACTTGCCGATAGGATTGATATCGGCACTGCTACAATCATATTTGGTCAAGTAACCTCGCAGTCCTTCATCCACATTCGCACTTCCTAAAACTAGCAAAGCGCCTCGACGTCCTCGAACAAACGGAAGCATTTGAGCAAAAAAATAAGCAATCACCATTCGAATTCGGGCTTGAATATTTTGCAAAGCAAGGTTCTCTGTTTCACTTCCTCCATAAACTTTAAAACGTGGCTCTTTGTCTTGTCCAAAAACAACACAAAACAACTTCACCTACAACAGCATCATGTCAGTCTATTTGGCATTCCAACAAAGAAAACCAACCAATGCATCCACAACTATATCCACATTTATATCCAAATGATAAGCACCAATATCCTTTGCAAGCATTTTGGACCTCAATCGGGTGTCTTGGGATGAATTTTTGGTGCCCATAAAACAAGTATGAAATATACGAGACGCCAATTCTCGTGGATCGACCGGAACATACTCCGAATTAGATGGTTCTCCACATACTCGACGAATATCTTCTAAAACAGGAGTACATCCCTTTTGCACTGCACGACACAATAGTTGACACATACTTCCAACTATTGCTGCGGTAGAAGAGGAATCCGCTCCTCCACTTAACGGTAAAAAGAAACCCGAAGCTCCACTTCTACGTAAATAGTCCCACAACCAACAAGCAGGTCCAAGAGCAATCTCTTCCATAGGATGATGGATGCGTACCTACAAAACATATAAATACAGAAAAGTCTCCCACCGATATTCTTACCTGAATTGGCTGGGATGGAATGCTGTTGTAAATAGCGATGTTGGAAGACTTACAGAGACGAAATTCCGGGAGACCAACTCTCGAAATATCTTCCGCTTCTGCAGACTGAAAACCTCGTGAGGCAACTCCAACACGATGACTAGTCACTTTGTCCAAATCTACAGTGCCAACAATCACTTCCACTTCAGTCTCCACAGAAAACTGAGATCCTTGAGCAACTATTTCACCATTGACACAAATACAAGCACATCCATCAAAATATAACCTTCCTCCATCACATCCAAGTTGATTCGCATATAAATAAACTCCACCTCCCTTACAAGTAGCTCCACGTATCAAATCTAAGCGTTGGTCAAGTTTTCGAAGATGGTGATGAGATCCTGAGCCGTTTGCAATTATTTCAACCCCATTTAAGACATATTTTATGTGCGGAGAATCGACAGTAAATAACTCTTCACAAGTCTCCACTGCCAAACTTGTGTCTCCCAACTCAACAATGGCCTCTCCAAAAGGGCAAGTTGTTTGACCAGTAATATCTACGATCACTTGCGGCAGTTTGTATTGCTCCAAAACACTTCGCCTTTTCCACGCTCGAAACCAACGAGACTCTCTGTAGTTGCCATCGTCGGCAAGAAAGAGTTTGGGTCGTAAAAGAACGATGCGCCTACCATAAATAAGACAGCGACAATTATAGGATACACTCCGATGTAAAACAGGTAGACCAACATCTACCAAGATATCCTCTGTCACTCCTGAAGATATCAATTCTCCAATAACCTCCCAAGAGTGTTCAAAAGTATCGGGCTCCAGAAAGTGATCTTCGCAACCGTAGCCCTATACAATCCATTAGTGGACCAAAAGTTACAAAAGATAGGAAGCAATTCGAACAGTGACTTCCAACTCTGGTCCAACACGATAGCGTGCACCCTTCTCTTTGGCTTTTACAATAGACTGATGAATTCTATTCAGGTTCCCTTGAAAATCCATAGCCCACTATAGTAACGTGTAAAACCACTTCCATCAATATACTGACATATTTTTACCTGATTCAAGTTGCATGTGGCAATAATTGCAAGCCTCGACATACGAGAAAGTCCTAATAAAAAAAAAGAACCCAAAAAAAGGCGCCTTTACGATATTCAATGAGAAATGGCCATTTCTCTCTCCCATTTCCTTCTTCCTTTCATACAATGTCGGTATACAAAGCACCTAAAAAACATTCAGCAAAGTAACAAAACTAAAAACAACAGCAACTGACCGGAATCTCTTGTTCTCTTTAATAAACTAATATCCAGGTCATGTCCATGATTTCCAGAGTCTTCCATCTCGTTTGTTCCTTTATCTGATTGACTCTCTCTCACTTTATCCGAATTTATTTCTTCTTTCTTCCTCTCCATATCTCCTCCTCGTTCTTTGTTGGGAATAACATCTCGTACAATTTTCTCTATGAGGGCCTCCGCATCAATTCGTGTGGCTCGAACATAGGCAGGTATCTCAAGTTCCAATTGTTCTTCAGTCTCAGAAATACTTCCAGCGTCCAGTAAACTATCTGCGTTGCTTTCTAGAATATGGAAAAAGTTCTTCTCAGCAGTAGTAGCATCCACAAAACTAGACTCCATATCAACCCAGTCTGATTCCGTCTTGCTTCTATCTATATCACTGTCCAAGTTGCTCTGTTGTTGTTGTTGTTGCTGTGTAACAGACACGCTACGCCTATCGGGTAAAGCAACTGTAACGCTCTTTAAAGGCCTCTTGAAGGTTGGGTCTCCCGAGATTTGTCGCAAAGTAAGAGATAAACTAAGAACTGCGTTCGTACGACTTTCTTGGAGCAAAAAATTTTTACGTAAACTAGGTAAACCTGCATATTCTGCCAAGTCAAGTTCTACTATTCCGTGTCTAATATGACCTAAACTACTACTCTTCTCTTCGCGAATCGATATTCTCAAACCACAAGAACGAATTTCTTCGCCTCGTTCTCCGGCAGCGCCAAACTTGACTGAAAAGGTAAAAGTTTCATTCCAGGTAACCGTATTCCTTATCACTTGAGACTTGCTGGTAAAACCAAAGTGAGGATTCGCCACTTGTGGCTGCAACTATATCAAAGTTCGTAAGTTTATAAAGAAACAAAAGGACTCAAACAACCTTCCACTTGGCAAATATAGTTCCATGGCTTAAAGGAAACTGCTTCAACTCTTCCAAGACCAAAGTAACTTGAAAGTCTCGAGTTTGGCGCTTGGTAGGCAGCATCCAAACAATTTCAACACATTCGATAAAATTTTATTATAATTTCCAAGAATTTTTTGGTACAGACGAGTCTTTACTCTTCTTTTCAGAGAACTTTGCAGAAGCCGCGATAGTGGGCTTCATGAATCTTGCTATACCGATACTCGGCTTTTTACTTGTTTCTTGCGCAGAAGATGCTATAAATAGCGGAGTCAGAACTTTTTCAACAGCAATGAAAATATAGTGAATACCTGTTTGGTTTTTTCCTGTTTTAGCTGGAGTATGGAGGGATTTCCCACCACTTATGTTATTATCTTCTTGCTTTTTCTTTTCCTTTGCAGCAGAACTTTGTGTTGGTTTATAAAGACTCTTGCTTGATGACCGTCGGACGAGGGAAGGTTGTGACAGGTGATGTTCTGAGCTTGCACTGTCTGCTTTAGAGGACACTGTCTTTTGTTGACCGGGACTTGTTGCTTCACTTTCCACTGGAGTAGTATTCCCTGAACGCTTGTCTTCTGAAAATTTGAAGCTTCGAGAACTACTACGTCTTTTAAGTGGACTAGGAGAACCAGCTTGACCCGAGAGCAGAGTAGCAGAATTTTTTCGACTTATGGAAGGTCCTTTGTTGTCTTTGAGACTTGTTGTTGTTTCTTGCTTTTTTTTCGATTTCGTCGAACCCTTCTTTGCTGTTTCCTTGGCACTGGTTGGATTGGCTTGTGGTATATCTTCTGTAGAGTTTAGTTCTTGCATACCGGAAAGTTCTAACTTTGGTAGTTGACTAAGTTCAGTTCCACTGGATTCGTTTGCATTATTCGTCAAAGAGTCTACCTGTTTTTCTTCTACTTCATTTGTGGTATTGTTTTCGGTTCCCGATATTTGCAACTGGTGGCTGTTTTCACCAAGGGCATTTGAATCTGTTGGTTCTTCTTTTTGTTCTTCATTTTCATCAGTTGGCACGATATTTACAGCAGCATTCACTGGCTTTGCTTCCACTGGAACTGTCTCTTGGTTTGTAACACCATCAGAAATTTGAAGGTTTGAAGACAATTCATCGGAATTTTGTGAGCTTTCCGAGTTTTCTGAAAACTGTCGTTCTTGGAGCTCATTTTTGTTGCTATCCGTTGGGCTGTTGGAAGCTTGTTCCAAGGTTGTAACATCGTGGACAAGTTTTTGTGGTTCGATTGGTAACCCTGAAACGAAGTATTTTATATGTGTCGGTTCAAACAATAAATGACAAGTACCTTGAATATCCTGTAATGCACTTTCCGTTGGAGAACTTTCAAGTAGGCTTTGCATACTGCTTTTTTAATGAGCGAAGACAGGAATACGAAATATGGCGTGGGAGAGAAAAAGGCGCTACCCAAATTTTCAAATTGACGTGGCTTTTCGATGTGTCTCCTCCTCCAATGAGAAACGTCACCGCGATAAAAACGTCCGATTTGCAGCATTTCTGCAGAAACCTTTTGCCAAAAGAAGTGACTGTGAACGTGGATGACGTCCTTTTGCATCTCTGTTGCAGAAGTGCTCCAACTGAGGCATTTTAATTGCGGTGACCATTGTGTTCAGATATTGTTTTCGTAGGAGCATACAGCATAATGCTATTTGTGTTTATTTCTCTATAATATCTATTCTATTCCAACTATCTCTTGAGAAGCTTGACCTTTCTGAACTGGGAGTTCTTATCCATTGCCTAGTTGGATTTTGAAGGGATTTTATGTGCACTTTGCTATGATTGGCATGTAGTATTTGAATATCTTTACTCAGTGCTTGAAATTTGGCACCTTTTGTCGTATTCTCTCCATAAAATATTGGTTTATCATCAGGCAGTATATCCTATGCTCTTCCCAAATATTGCCTGTTATTCTTCGTTTGTTGGAAAAATGTTGCCTCACTAGACTACAAATTTTTCTCCTAAAGTGTTCTAAGTATTCGAAACCAAGGAATTTTACTTGATACCTCCGCGCCAAGTTTTCATTGGCGGAACAACTTGGTTGATCCTTATCGAAAGATGAAAAGGCCACTTTTGTTCACGTTGCAACATTCTTCTTTTGACCTTTCCAAAGCGTGTATTGGTTGTACTAGCGCAAGTTGTCGTTACAGTAGCAGAAATAGTTTTTGGAGTGGGACGAAACGCTTTTTAAACAGTACTCATTTTGTAGAAAGAAAGAGTTTGTTCGCAAATAGGAAATCTGGACCTCGGAAAGAGCCTCACTACTTTCGTACTGTTGCAGTCTTTAACATCACTCCGGATATTATCCTGTTTTCTGGTGGTTTTGTTGCGTTCTTCCTAAGTGCTGCTCTAGGAGGAAACGATGTTGCCAACGCTATGGGAACTTCTGTTGGAACAGGAGCTGTGTCCGTAAAAACCGCACTCGCTATCGGTGCAGTTATGGAGTTTGCTGGAGCAGTCCTCCTCGGATCAAGAGTTACACAGACAATTGGAAGTGGAGTAATATCTATAGGTCCACTAGCAAGTTTAGGTACTTCTTCAGCTCTCAACTATATGTTGGGAATGTTTTGTGTTTTATTAGCAAGTACTTTATGGCTTATACTTGCCACAATTTTGGGACTTCCGGTTTCTTCCACTCATTCTGTCGTTGGTGGCTTACTTGGTTTTGGTATTTCAGCTGGTTGGCAAGTTAATATGGCTCAAGTTTTGAGAATTCTATCCAGTTGGGTCATTAGTCCTCTTTTTGGTGGAGTCATTGCATTTTTTATGTATTATGCTCTTCGAAAGTTCATATTCAAGAGACCTTCACCATTGATACTGTTGAGACGACTTTTACCTGTGTTGATAGGTTCCATATTGTTTATATTGAGTTTATTTCTTCTGATAAGAAATGAAGGGAAGCAAGAACTTGGTAAAATATTTACGGTCGCTATGGGGGTTTCGATGACTTCTGCTGGTTTAGTGGCAGCATTGATGCAAAATCTTGGACTACTGGACACTTCTCTGAATAGAAAGGACACTTTTCTTGGATCGCAAGGTAAAAATACCAATGACCATGAAGAAATTGAATATATATTTGGTCTTCTTCAATTTACAACAGCCTGCTTTGTTGCCTTTTCACATGGCAGCAATGATGTCTCCAATGCTATTGGTCCCTTTGCTGCTATTTATTCGCTGTGGAAATGTTATCCTTTGATTGGCATAAGCTTACAAGTTGAAGTACCTCCTTGGATACTCATTATGGGAGGTTTAGGGCTTGCGTTTGGTTTGACTTTGTTTGGTCAGTCTGTGATGGATACAGTAGGCCGAAAGATCACACATTTGGTTCCCAGCAAAGGCTTTTGTGTGGAATTATCCACCGCTGTGACAGTCATGTTGGCTAGTGAATTGGGGCTTCCTATCAGCACCACTCATACACTTATTGGATGCATCGTTGCTGTTGGCTTAGCTAGTGGAAACAGAAAGATTGATATTAAAGTGCTTCGTAGCATTGTCCTGAGCTGGTTTGTTACAGTTCCTGTCACAGCTTTACTTAGTATGGCTTCGTTCTTTATTTTAAAACGTTGGCTCCCATGACTATTCTTCCAAATATTTTGTCTCATTCACTGCTTGTTATTCCAAATCGAAATGACTGATTTATGAGTGTAAGGAAAACTTAGATACGTAACGAGAACCGTTTTGTGTACCAAATCCTCATTTGAAATTTATTCGAGTACATCAACTTTTGATGAGATGATTGAGAATCTCCGTGAATATGTCCAGTCATTCAGTAAATAAAGAACTCGTTCGAGTAAGATTTTTAAGGCCTTTTGATGCTTCTGTCGAAAGATGCAACCTCTCTTATTCTTTAAGTGATAATCAAGTTCTAGTAAAGACAATATTTTCGGGTATCAGTACTGGAACAGAACTACTGTTTTATCGCGGTCTCGTTCCTGAGTCTGTGGAAACAGACGCGATATTTGCTCGGGAACCTTTTAGTTACCCCATTTCTTATGGATATGCTGTTGTAGGAACAGTTGCGGAGGTTGGCAAGCGAGTAGATTCTCATACAGTTCCGTCTGCTTTTTTGCCTTTCGAAATATTGTGACACTAACTCGTTCTTCTCAGTGGCTTCATCGTCGTGTATTTTGCTTTTCTCCTCACCAAAATTACGTGGTTATTGAAGTTGATCAACTGATTTGTATACCAGAGAATATCGAACTCCAAGACGCAATCTTTTTGCCCTGGATGGAGACAGCTATTTGCCTTGTTCACGATGGTGCTCCCTTGGTTGGAGATAACGTCGTAGTCTTTGGACAAGGTGTTGTAGGACTGCTTTTGTCTTTTTTGCTTTCTTCCTTCCCTCTGACGAGTTTGAGTACTGTTGAAAAGTCTTGTAGTCGAAGGGAGGTTGCACGTTCCCTTGGTAAAAATGCTCAAGTTTACTGTCCTCAGCAAGTTGAGCAAGCAAACTTTTCGCTTTATGGAAGTGATCAAGGTTTGCAGAAAGCTGATGTGGTACGTTGAGTTGGTTCGTTACAAACAGAAATTTGACGCTTGGAAGAGCTTTGAGGTCTCTGGTAGTGTTGAAGCGTTGAATCAAGCTATTTTATGTACTCGATATGATGGCAAAGTTGTGGTTGGTTCGTGGTTTGGGAAACAGAGTATTTCCCTGCCAGCAATTGGAAGTTATTATCATCGAAGTCACCTAACTCTGATCTCCTCCCAAGTTAGTTTTATTCCACCACATCTTTCTGGGCGATGGGATAAGAAGCGAAGGTTTGAGGTTGCTTGGCATTTTATTAGGAAATTGCAACCATCACGTTTAATCAGTAAAGTTGTTAAAATAGTAAGTGAAAGAAAAAGAAAGAAAGGAAGAAATATTCCAATGACTATCGGTGTAGGACGAGGCTAGTGAAGTGTATCGACAAATGGATGAAAACCCCGATCATTGTGTTCAGATATTGTTTTCTTATGAGCATACAACATAATGCCATTTGTGTTTATTTCTCAATCATATCTATTCTACTCCAGCTATCTCTTGAGAAGCTTGACTTTTCTGAACTGGGAGTTCTTATGCGTTGCCTAGTTGGACTTTGAAGGGATTTTGTGTGTACTTTGATATGATTGGCATGTAGTATTTGTATATCTTTGCTTAGTGCTTGAAATTTGGCATCTTTTGTCGTACTGTCTCCATAAAATATTGGTTTATCATCAGGCAGTATATCCTGTGCTCTGTCCCACATGTTGTCTGTTATTCTACGTTTGTTGGAGGAATGTTGCCTCGCAAGACTACAAATTTTTCTCCTGAAAATATTTTAGAGTACTTGAAACTAAGGAACTTTTACTCACTTCATACCACCTCGCCAAGCTTCCATTGAGAGAAATGGCGCGCAAAATCGCTTTGGCACAGCAGGCTGAGTACGATAGCAGTGGGACGTGGTTAAGTACTAACTTGGTTGCTTAGTAAATTTGCATGTTATGAAGAAGCTATTCAAAACCCCAGGAAGGATGTTCTTTTCTTAACCAAGGTGCTGTTGTTCTTGTTTGAGAGTACTCATAATCTTACTCGTGTTTATTAGACTTTTCAAAGTGAGTTTCACCGAAAGGCCATATGGCTTCGAGAAGACTTTTGTGGCACTGCAGCTATATCTCGTGAATTTATCCGATCAGACTTTGAAAGGTTTGCTGTTGGAGTAGATATAGATTCTGTAGCTATAGACTGGTATCTGTGTCTTCTTCTTTTTCCCTGCAAAGGTTGAACTTAAATAGGTGTCTCAAACAAGGTTTATTGAGTCTTCCGTCTGGTAGTGATAGACTTGAGCTAGTAGTAGCAGACTGTAGAGAGTATGAGGTATTTTTGAGTACTCCAAGTGCTTTTTGGTCGTATTAAGGTTGCGGATTCCGATAGGATAAAAGATCGTATGACGTTATTTCTGCCAACAACTATAGCATATTCTTGCTCACAACCCGAGTGGATCTCTTGAGATATTTGAAGCACGTAAAGTGCTGCTTGAATCCTAGCCATGGAATGTTCATTTGCGATATAACGGGTGGCTCAGATTGTTTTGAGAAACGGAAAGTGAAACGGCAGCGTAACAACCTCGTATATATTTGGGAACAAGACAGTTATAACTTTATTGATGCTAGTTGGCAATGTTCAATCTCGTTTCAGTTTCCCGATGGTTCAGCGTTGAAGCGATGTTTCACGTATACTTGGAGGTTATGGACTCTTGCGGAAATAATGGATGCATTGTACGAAGTAGGATTTACGAAAATGAGAATATGGTTTTCAAATTTTGACGAAGCAAGTGAAAGCGTCTATGAAGAGACTAGAATTATTCCAGGTTCCGTGAAAAGCTGGAATGCTATTATTGCCGCATTCTCCTATGGCTAGAACAAATTGTGTTTCTTTGGAGAAAGTCGATGTGATAAGACAAAATAGATCTGTAGCAAGGTTTCTCGGATGGTTTTTGGAGGTTGTCCCGACGTAAGAAACAGCATATACTCACAAAGCGTAAAGTTTCTTTAGTGTTAGTAATGATACGAGTTCGTCGTGTCTACAGCCCCTTCAATAACACTCTGTTGTTATCTGACACTTGCCATTGACACAAACTTTTGTAGTACGACAGTTTTGCCCTCGAAAGTTGTTAGACCTTTTGCTATTTTTAAACGTCTTATAACTGTTTCCTTTTCGTCCGCTTGCAAAAAAGTCGTTCATGAAAAAGTCTCCAAAAGGAAAGCCCTGAAAAGATTGTTCTGTGAAGCGCGAATTGCTGCCTTGAGCTTGAAAGTC
The DNA here is from genome assembly GCA_026122205.1 of Galdieria yellowstonensis. Lineage (NCBI taxonomy): Eukaryota > Rhodophyta > Bangiophyceae > Galdieriales > Galdieriaceae > Galdieria > Galdieria yellowstonensis. The sequence continues at coordinate 35,911 of JANCYU010000030.1, read as the reverse complement.
ACTGTTGGCACCATATTGCAACCCTTCTTCGCCATACAAGTCGTACGTTTCTCTCTTCTGTGGGTCTGATAGGACTTCATATGCTAAACAAATGCGATAAAAGAAGCAAGAAGCCAACAAGTTACCAGCACTTACCTTCAGCTATTTCTCGAAATTTCAGTTCCGCCTTTTTGTCACCGCCGTTCTTGTCCGGGTGATACTTCCTTGCTAGTTGATGGTACGCGCGCTTAATTTCTCCTAACAAAAGTCAAAGAAACTTGGAGAATGAACGCTAAACCACATACTCTCGGAAGCGTTCTTTTCCACGCCCAGCACTTTATAATAGTTTCGTTTTGCATTTACCAAAGTTATAGTCGTTATAAAGACCAAACAAAACAGCAATATCAATCGTGAACTACAGTTAGGCGTTTCCATCCCAACTTGTACTGTTCCTCAACCCCAAAATTCTACCACAAATTAACTAACCGCAATTGACAAGTAGGGTGTGCGATCGGGAAGTTTCCATTTCTAGAAAGGTTGGAATGTCCGTCCTTGAAATAGATAGCCATACTGCATAACAAAAAGTGATGCATTGTAATTGTAAAATATACGTTTCACATACAAGATGGAATCTTTTCCATACCACTTTTACCTTTCTATATTCCATCACAAGGCGACGAAATATCTCAAGGGCTTGAGCCATCCGTTGAAATAGTAATAACAAAGAAACTAAATTCTAACTTTTCGTAAAACACAAAAATTCGTTTGACTCATGAGAAATATAACTGAAATAACTGCTCTGGAGCTTGGTATATGAGCTTGTTAGAGATGAGGCACCAAATAGAAACAAAACAGGCAACATATCCAGTGGACATCTCTCTCTCTCGTCTGGGAAGAATTTCCGTCATAAGAGTGATCAGAAACAGAGTCATTCACCTTTTTCTGTAAATATACGACAAGTGTCGATGATTCATTTTCCATTTTGCCACGTGTAAATGTGGTCAGCGACCTCCTTCAATTAATTGGCCATTTTTGCTTGGGTCAAACAGCAAGAACAGTGGGTGCTTTGTACCATGTCTTTCTGTCCTTACAAGTGGTGAGCAGCCAAAGTCAACAATCCTATTTTTATTTATATTCATGCGTAGAATAGGTTCCTATGGTTATCTGGACTCATTCTGGCAGTTGTAACTATTCTTCAAACCCTAGTTATGTATAGAAGCTCAACTATAGAACAGAAGGTGTCCTCTAAACAAAAGTCTTCAAAGAAAGACCCCAGAAAAGAACAAGGAGTTTCAGGTTGTCCTTTGACGTGGTTCCAATAAAAGCAGTCATTCAACTACGCCATTCGGTTCACAGCTATGGTTTCCTTCTTCATCTTTGAACTGATCACATACAACCGGTAGAAGCGATGGGAGTCGAGACAAGCTAGAAAAAGGAACTCGCAACAAGTCAAAGGCCACAAATAAGTTGTTATCTGATAAACTGTCTATTACTGGTAACTTTGAATACCGCTGTGAAAAATGAGTCAAGATAACCCATTGGGCCTTCATAGCTTTACAAACTTCCACTGCTTGCTTAAAAGTACAATGTCCCTTTTCTAAAGCTAGCTGATCCATAGATGACTCAAAAGTGGCTTCATGGATAACAAAAGTAGCACCTTGGCCTATAACGGAAAAGGTGACACATAGAAACAGAGAATCCCAAATAAAAGTCTTACCCGCATCGATAAGCGCATCACAAGGCATCGTATCACCAGAATAAACCATCTTCCATTCAAATACATTATCATATAATACAATTCCATATGCATGAAAGCAATGCAAAACCGGCACAGTTTCTACCTGTAAACCGATATTGGAGGATAGATAATCGACAATGGGTTGTTGAGGACAAGTAAAACTTTCATTATCCATAAAAACATAATGAAACAATTGATCATTCACTTGTTGGTAACTGCTTAGCCAACTGCTGAGTTCTGATGGACCCATAATAATCAAAGGTTGTTCCGTATCAAGTTTTAAACGATATTCCAATATGCGCAAAATTCCCAAATGGTGATCTGCATGCATATGTGATATGAAAATAAGCTTCAAGTGACCGATGACATAATTTAGTTCATGGAAGCCAAATACACGAAACATTTGACCAAAGGTTCCTTCTCCACAATCAAGCAGAATGCCACCTCGATGGTATAAATGAAGATAGATACCACTCACGTTGCGCAGTTTACTAGGAATGGCGGCTCCCGTTCCAAGAAATATCAACTCTCCAGAATCTTCAAAGCAACCAGGACTCGTTTCAAGAGACTGCACTCCTTCTGAAGTCTTGAAATCAATAGAAAGAGGCCCTTCCTTGCTTTCTCCATCACATTCAGAAAACATGTCAACCTGTAACTTCCTCGTCATCGCGGAGGGATCCACTCCAATCCTATTTCTTGGTGCCAAATGATATTTTAATAGCGAATCACCGAACATCACACCTTTCACTTTACTCCATCTTTCCATTATATCTCTCTGCAGCTCATCTAATGCTTTTCTATCCGCTTCTTTCCAATTACTTATGTCCTTGGGTATTTGAAATAATTTCTCATCCACAGAACTTGATAAAAGCTTGAGTAACTCTGCTTGTGCTTCAAATATCAAAGGCGCATCAAGTGAATCTCGTGTTAATAAAAAATGATAGACCTCTTCTCCCAAAGATATAGCCCACTCAATATATCGTTTATCCTTCAACACGGCGTGTGTGGCCATATGGACCATACAAAGATGACGTTCCTTTCCGTCCGAGTCCTTAACGTTTCTCAAGGCAAAGCGACTCAATCTCGACGTTGAAGTTACAGACGATATATAATGAATACTGGGACAGCATATGATAGCAATACAAGGCCCAGGAAAGGGTTCCGACACAACTTGAGAAGGCAATATAACCCTTCCGTCAGGTAAAGTGACGGTTTCGCCCCTTGAAAGCTTACCAAATAAAGGACCCTTGGGGACTTTCAATGCAGTGGCTGCAACAGGATCGAACTTGCCAGGAATATCTTTCATTGTTACAATATAGGAAACTACCGCCTTTTTGGTATTCATGCGCGGCTTTTTTTGTTGACTATTCGTATAGTCCCGTTCTCTGGGCCAATCCTCACAGCTCAACGATACAGCATCCACCTCTATGTTCGCGTCCTGATATAGACTCTGCACCACTTCATCTGTTCCAACTTCTTTCAAATTCAACTCAAGTAAGGGTCTACGATAGAAACAATTCGAGGCCGAAAAAAAACTGCTCAAGCCTGCAGGTCCAAATAGGTCCAAACGTGTCTACTCAAGTCAAGTCATAAAAACCTGAAAACTTGTATATATTTACAAGTATATATTACCTTACCTGCATCCGCAAGCGTCAATAGTGTACCGAAAAGCCCACCTGCACTACAAGCATCCAAACGAGTAAAGAATATCGTGTCGACTCGAAAAAGATTCAGTCCTTTTTCTGCACATAGTCGTTGCGTTCCTTCACCACAGTCGAATAAATATCGATGGTCATCAAAAAATAGAATAATACTGAAGCCAGTCTCTCCTTTACCACTGCCAATCACTTGAAGGTGACACTGGACCATGAGACCGCTTGGGCCTCTTCCAAAGATAATTTTCTCCCATCGCAGCGAAAACCGACAAGCGGACAGCAAAAGTTGGGAGTTGATGGAAACGAGGAGCCGTTCTCATTTTGATTGACTGGGCGGTTGCTTTTTGGGTTGGAAGCGACACTATCCGCAATTGTTTGGTGGTTTGTCTGTGTGTAACCCAAGGAAAAAGTCCAGGTGGAAGTTATGGCAGAAGAAGAAGACGGTCATACCAAAGACCCCGTTCCTGACGTTGTTGGAGACGGAAAGAGAAGGTTTCGAGTGGAGAGAACCCGCCACTTGGGAAGTGGACACTTTGGAGATGTTTATGAAGGTGTACAACTATCAACAGGGAAACCAGTTGCAGTTAAATTGGAACACAGAAGTGGTTCTATAGCCCGGAAAGAGTGGGAAGTTATGAGAGCGCTTTCTGGAGAAGGCGCTCCCAACGTCTACTATACGGGTGTTGCTGGAAGATATTATGTTATGGTTATGGACCTTTTGGGTCCAACTCTTCAAAAAATTTTGGAAACCAGACCTTCGAGGCGTCTTCCTTGGGATGTCGTTTCGAAAATTGGACAGTTGTGTGTGCATCTTTTAAGGACTGTGCACTCGAAAGGTTATGTGCACGGAGATGTGAAGCCTGAAAACTTTCTTTGTGCCTATGAAGAAGGAGTTCCTCCTTATCAAGCAGATCCTACCAAAGGGTTATATATGATAGACTTGGGTTTGGCCAGTAAATATCGGGATAGCTCGAGACCTAATGGTCATATTGCATATGGTCAACGGATTGATCATTTTTCAGGCACCGTTCGCTATGCTTCCTTGAATGCTCACCTCGGAAGGTGGTTGTCAAGACGTGATGACATGGAATCTCTTTGTTATATGCTTTTGTATTTGCACAATGGTTCGCTTCCTTGGCAAGGTTTTTGTGGAGATGATAAGAATATGTTGGTTTGTGAGCATAAAGGGAAGCTACCTCCGGATGAAATTTGTAAGGGAGCACCTGAGTGTATGCAGTATTTCTTGGCGTATGTTCGCTCAATGAAATTTGAAGAAGAACCGGACTATGAGTATTTGCTAATGCTTCTGGATCCCACGAAAGGTTTGGTGGAAATTCATCGTTTGCTAGCTGAAGACCGTGCAATTGGTGATGTCAGCAGTGCCAATGGAGCACTTGAAGCGGAAGATAATGTGAACAATAGTGTTTATGATCTGGCAGCTAGTGGGAAGCGGAAACGAAATGATCTCGACAATGGTTCTCAGTTTGCACCAAATGCCAAGAAGCATCGAATAGTTATTCCCAAACGTTACAAAACTCATCAGTGGATGATTGTTTCAACCTCTGCGAAAACTGGCAATGTAAGTGACTTTTCAATTTTTTCAACGTAGAATAATTTATATTATCTAGGCATCTCCTGCTACACAGTGCTATACTTCGCACACTTCCTATCAGAACCTTGTAAAGGAAGTAGAAAAGAAATGGAGCACAGGAATGCGTATTGTTTTGTTAAGTTTCACTGCAGGAATGTGGACTGCAGTATTGAATCAGAAGAGCACTGGCTATCAAGAGCAAGCTTTACATTATTGCCCAGGAGCTGACTTTCCACGAGAATGGGTTCGACAGAAATGGGATGAAGGCTTTTTTATTACTGCCTTGGCAGGTAATGCCACGTCATGGGGTGTTGTTTGTTCCACTATGACACGTAACAAGCGATACAAACAGCAAAGTTATATCGTTTCTCCAACATTTCCTTCTAAATGGGTAGCTGATAAATGGGCGAGTGGTTATTATATTACATCGGTTGCGACACAAGGGAATCCTCCTCATCAACAATGGGCAGTTGTTGTAAGTCGTGGAGCACCATATACAGATCAGGTAGTCGAGTTGGACTTTGTCTATCCTAGTGATGTTATACATACGAGATGGGATGACAATTATATGGTAACTTGTATTGCATCAACTTCAGAAATGAATGCCTTTGTCATGAGTCGTGGTTTAACGTTTGGAGAAGAACAACGATGTACTCGAACAAGTCATGGTCCGTTGCATAAAGTAAGAGAGGATTGGAACGATAACTTGTACGTGACTGCTCTTGCGTGGGGTCGAGTTGCCTGATGGGAATGTTATTATTGTATAATCTTTTCTACTGACATGTATGGTGGTTGACGCTGTTTATATTCTGCTTTTCGCTCTTTCTCCCTTCTTTTTTCGGTTATCTGGTTATTATCTTAATAAACCTTTTGAAACGTATTTCCTTGTTGTAGAGAGTTGTAGCTTGTGTCATTCGTACCGAAGAATTTCAGCGATCGAAATTGGGATCGTTCGCCGAGCGAAACAGCCTTAGAGGAATGGCCATATGGAAAGAGCAAAAGAAACCTAAACAGGGAGTGCCTGGCAAGAGGAAAAAGGCTTCTAAAGTTCCACAAGAACACACAACTTTCCAGGATGAGGTTGAAGAGTTGATGACAAAGAGACTAGAAGCCGAAAGCTCAGATAGTGAAAGTCTTGGGTCAGCCAATGAGTTTGCTCCCAAAGTCGGTTCAACAGAACGTTTTCCTGAGTCGTTTGAAGCGTGTTCTTCCAATGAAGAAGAAAATGTAGAGGAAAATGCATTCGATTCAGAAACAGAAAATTCTGAAAGTGAAGAAGACGTTACAGAGTTGGACAGATGGGGTGTGTATTACGGTGCAGATGCAGAAGGGGATGATGAAAGCTTAAGTGAAGGCGAATTGGAGTTGGTTATGAAGGAAGAAGAAGAAGAATCTCGTCGACTACAAGAACGACAGCTTGCTTCCATCGACAAGGAAGATTTAGATCTGACTAGCTTTAAAGAAACTCCGTTGGAAGCTTCGTCTCTACCACAGGAGAAGAACTGGTCCAGTCTAAGCGATGAAGAAAAGTTGCGCATCATTGAAAAAGATTCTCCGGAACTCATCAAGTTGTTAGAGGACTTGCAGGAAAAGGCGGGAGAAATTTTTCACCATTTGGAACCCATCATAGATAAAGTGAAGAAGTTTAAAAGTGTTCATTCAGATGGAATGAGTTTTCTAGAACTGAAGTATCATTTACTTTTCAACTACTGTATGAATATTGCCTATTTCATGCTATTGAAGTCACAAGGTGCAACAGTAAAGAACCATCCGGTATTGGATCAACTTATCGAACTTCGTGTTGTTATGGAAAAGATGAAGCCTTTAGAGGAAAAGTTGCAGTACCAGATTCATAAGTTGATTGATATTGCCAAAAACCAGAATGAAAATGGTGCGGTAAATGAAGAAGAACATGAGAGAACTTTGAAACCTAATCCAGCGTCGTTGATTGCGAATGAGGAAGGCAGTCAAAGTGAAGAGGATGACGAGGACGACTTGGAGCAACGAGTCTATCGACCTCCTCGGATAGCAGCAGTAGTGGATAATTCCCGAGATAAGACGAATGCAAGTAAGTCATGGGATAAAAAGCGTAAGGAAAGAGTGGAAGAGGAGAACTGGAAAGAGTCGTATATGGAAATGGAACAACTTCCGGAAAGTCTTCGCGGTGGTCTTATATCCCAAGATACAGAAAAGTTGACAAGTTGGATAGATGCAGAAAAGGAACGACAAAAGTATGAAGAGGAAAACTTCACGCGTTTATTTACTGAAAAGAAGGAGCAAAAGTTGCAACGCAAAATGAAGTCCATGGAAAGGGACTCAATACTAGGATCGGAATTTGGACAAGAATTTGATAGTTTGGTATCCATGGCAGATCACTTAGTTTCGTCAAAAGCCGCAAGAGATGACAGACCAAACCACAACTATTCTGGGAAGGACCAAGAAGATGATTCAGTTTCTATGGAAGAGTCGGTTGACAAGGAGAATGAATCCAGTGAGAGTGAGATTGAGGATGACTTGTCGTTTAAACGAAAAAGTAGAAATACAAATATTCCTTCTTCTTTAGTTCCTGGGGAAATTCCAAAGGGATCCAGAAGGAAAGTACAAAGAGCCCAATTGGATAACAGAGGACTTACTCCAAAGAGAAAGAAAACGTTGAAAAATCCTCGTGTAAAGCATAAGAAACGTTATGATACCGCACAAAAGAAACGCAAGTCGGTATTGAAGGACTTTAAAGTGAATACCGGTGTATATCGCGGAGAGTCTTCAGGTATTAATATTTCTCAGAGTAGGAAATAAGAAATAAATGGCGCCAATCGATTTTGAAAAATTCCAAGTTGGTTGTTTTGTTTGTCTTTGTTTGGTGCAATGTTGAAAGCCAACAAAAATATACAAGCTTCAAGAATACTTTTCATCAACGAAGTGCTGCAACAGAAGAATAGTTTAATAGGAATAGCAGTAAAGCTCATTGGAAGGTTCGTGTTCCTATGCCCCAAGTCCTACAAAGTTATATAAATGGACCACTATAGAGCTATCTTTTATGATCCAACAAAGGATATTCTTCTTGTAGAATATCAAAAAGCTCGTATAGCAGTGTCTACAGCTTTAACGGATGATATAAAGATTCGTTGTGGACAGCTGTTGCAACTTATTGGCGAGATTTCTCCGAGCGATGAGGCAAGTTACAAGTTTTGTCAACAGGTTGGTTGCTTAGTTGCGACGAGACAGTTGAACCTCGAAGTTCATTATTATTTGAATAATAGGAAGTGATGTTGACCGCCAGAATAATAACTTGTGTGGACGGATTGGACTTGGCGTTATATGAAGGTTATGTCAAGTATCGTCGTGAGTTTGAACAAGAATATTTCGGCTTGATATACTCTCAAGACGCATCAACTCTTTACTGACCGATGGTTACGCCAAAACCAAACTTGTATTCTTGTCTACTATGATCAATTTCTCCCGATAACAAAAAGCTGAGACCTGGGTTGATTTTTTCTTCTAAAAGTGCAGCAACACGACCGTTTGTATCTACCTGCCCTATGATCGAAGCCTGCCTCAGGTCGAATTTATATCCAACAGTAACCAAAGAGTCTCTACTTCTCAAATCCCAGAATAATTCTGTTGCCAAAGTTACCCTTGGATTGACTTTGTGACAATAAGAGGCGACAAGAGGACCAAATGAAGCAATTGTACAAGTTGCCACTCCGTCGTTTGTAACATATCTCCCAGCGGCAGTTATTGCCGAGAAACCCGTTGCACCTTGATAAAATCCTTCACCACCTAAAGATAAGTTTGGAGTGATACTTTGTAAATAAGACAAAGCAACGATGCCCATATTTCCAAACTTTAACTGTCCACAAAAGTCGCTTCCTCTATAATCCAAGTCCCAAGTTGCTTTAGATTCGTTTGGTTGAGGTGAGGTTTCTGCGACAATTTTGGAAGTAAGAAAAGGCGAATGGTTGATGAAAATTCTGCCGTTAACGTGGCCAGTTAAATCGACTCGACTCAACATAACCAGTTGGTTAGATAAATAGTTTGCTGAAAAGGCATAACCGGGAGGTTTTTGCAAAGAACCCATTTCTATGGAGTGCCCCATAGAGAACATAGCACTCAAAGGATAGTTAAAGTCGAAACGGAATCCATCAAACAAGTTCGGTCTTAAGACAGCTTATCCAAAATGAGATATGAACAAACGGAACAACAGAGCGCCACTAACCAGATGCCTCTTGATTGATGTCTTCATAGCTTCCGGGGTTTGGAAGTTCCGTTCGCTCTATACGCTTCCAAAACCAAGGTCTTCCTGGTGATTTTGTTTGGGAACTCTTTTCTTCCATTGTTGTATTTCGTCCTTGACTGACTTTTGGTTCAGCAGACGACGAAGACGCCTCACATCGAGACACTCGTCCACCCATAACTTTACCGCCACAACAATTTCTCAAGAAATCGCTTTGGATGTCCGCGAAATGTCCATTGTACATATATAAATATATATTTATTTATATGAATGTCGATTGAGGCTACAAATTGACTAGAGCAATCATATATCCCATAAGTAGTATTGAATAGAAAATCAACCATTTCGAGCTATTTTGCATATATACATATATCGAGTATCCATGTCTCTCCAAGTCGATTCGACCAATCGATGACAGCATTATGGAATCTCCAGGAGAGGAGATGACAACCCTTGCCGGAACAACGACTGCCGTCCCTAGACACAGAGCTATCCTTGTAGGGACGGAACAACCCAACTCTTCAAGCTACAGCGACTCTTCGGTGCAACTATCAGACGTTAGCCATGGTTCGCTACCTCAACGAAGTGCGAGCGGTCGGCTTTCCAACTTCTTTCGCTTTTTCAGGAAACGGCGATTACACACCTCACAAGTTACTGGGGACTTTCAATTCGCAACGGAAGCACAACGAGAAAATCCTTTTCGACAACCTCGGAGGTTATATATTGTAGCGGTATTTGCTGCTTTAGGTGCCTTTATTGTAGGAATGGATATTTCCCTCGTCAGTGGTGCTCAGATATTCTACAACACGCAGTTTGGTTTAAATACGAATTATCAGGGTTTGACCGCGTCAGGAACCTTAATTGGCGCCTTGTTTGGCACAATACTGTAAGTTTATGTGTTGTTTTATTTGAACCCTATCTCACAGCGCTTTTGTAGATCCATCTTTGCGAATAACGTTTTTGGGAGACGAGGAACGATATTCTTTGCCTCTATGATTTCTGTAGGAGGAGCCTTATGGGAGGCTTTGGCCCCTTCTTGGCCTATGTTATTTCTTGGCAGATTTATTGTAGGTAACGCTATGGGTATGTTATCTTGTACGGTTCCTGTATTCTTGGCAGAAACGACTCCTGCTTATATAAGAGGAGCACTTACAAGTCTTTATCAACAATCAGTGGCTACAGGCATATTTATTGGATACTTGGTTGATGCCATATTTGTCTACGTTCCCGGTAATATTGGTTGGAGAGTAATGCTGGGTTCTAGTATGGTACCTGCTATTGTTGAAGGTTGTGGAATTATTTTTCTTCCAGAAACTCCTCGCTGGTTAATTAAGAAAGGATACGATGAATATGCTTTGAATGTATTGCTTTCTTTAAGAAGTACCAGAGAACAAGCTTTAAGAGACTTTGAAATGGTAAAGGAAACTGTTTTAGAAGAGAGGGAAGCAAGCGAAGGAAAGAATTTATATTTGGAAGCTATTCGTATCGCTAGCAATAGACGTGCGTTGATAGTTGGTATTATGTTGCAGTTATTTCAACAGTTTTGTGGAATGAATACGATCATGTATTATGTTGACTATACGTTTCATCATATGGTTGGTGTTTCCAGGAAAACTTCAGTTGTTGCCAGTATGGTTGCTGGTTTTGCCAATGCAGTATTTACTCTCCCTGTTTATTGGACGATTGACAGTTATGGAAGACGCATTTTAATGTTGTTTACATTTCCAATTATGATTTCAATGCTTTTATTAGGAGGATTTTCATTCTTTGGTTCTCAGTGGCTAAACTTTACACTTGTGATTGTGTCGATAGCAGTATTTATCGCTGCATATTCACCAGCCAATGGTCCGGTTCCCTGGGTTGTAACTGCAGAGATATATCCTTTATATATTCGTTCCGAATGCATGAGTATTTCTACCTTTTGTAACTACATGTTCAACTTTGTTGTTTCATTTTCTTGGCCAGATATGTTGGCTTCTATGACGGCCCAAGGAGCTTATGGTTTTTATGCTCTGATGACATTGATTGGTTTTGTATACATCTTCTTTTTTATGCCTGAAACCAAAGGATATACGTTGGAACAAATGAAAGTGGTATTTGAGAAGAGCAGTTTTGATATTGCTCGGTATCATTGGAAATGTTTGTGTCGGAATATGAGAAAGTTGTTTGGTTTGGAGGTGCCACAGACGCCTATCTCGTCTCCTTATGATACTCCTTGGCCTGAAGAACTCTGACAGGCACAAGGTTACTTAATTGATTAACACACAACTTGGTTGACACAAGGGTTGGAGGAACAAGTTAGTACGACACAAAATTGACTGCATTTGTCTAGTGGTTTAATTGTGAAATAACGTTATCTATCTATAAACTCAAGTATATACAATTATTTGCAAGTTTCACTTCATAGTTACAGCCAAACCCTATTCATACGTAGAGCAGTTGACTAAATATTCATCTCGTTCATATTCCATTGCGCCATTTTACTTTCTCGAATCATTTCTTCAGTAGGAGCAGGAGCAAAATGAGCTGCGTCAAGTGATTCTTCTTGATAATTTGTAGGAGCACTTAAAGATCCTGTGATTCGTACAGCAAAAGATAATATCTCGGAGAGGGTGGACTTTGGTAACGACAAACTCTGTAATACCGGCTGAGTCTCTTCCAAAGTTACGTGCAATCTTCCAAGGGCTTGTAATAGTTTCTCCAGTACGCTTGCAATCCTATTATCCAAATCTTTTTCCACTTGCACCAAGTATTCCAAATAGCTCTGTCTCTCCTTGTGTTTTTCTACTTGGACACGTCAAAATAAACTCTAAAAAAGAAACTACAAGGACTTACAATCCTCCATTATGCTGTAAAGTTGACTTTGCAACGTTACTAGATGACTCAAACGTGACTCAAGTTTGCTCGCTTCACTTGGAGAACGGGACACTTGTCTAGACCAGCAAATCATCATCAAGTTCTGTTTTTCTTAATACAATCAACTACCTTGTTTCCTCCAAGACGACTTGAAATAATTCTTGACAACTTGTACGAAAGTCATTCAACCAGCTTTGTGCACGATGGACTGCAGAATTCATCGGTTTTCTTCGTCGGACAAATTTAAATTCCACTTTCTCCATTTATTTTACTCAAATATTCCTCCAACCATAACAAAGTATGTATCCAAGCGTCATCGTTACTAGGTGAGTCACTTATAGAATGATCTGAATCAGGATACCACAGCAACTTGGTGGGAATCTGTTTCGAACGTAAAAGTTGATGCCATTCGATACCTTGAGAAGGTGGAACCCTACGATCACTTCCACCTAACAATAATAAAGTTGGTGCTTGACAGTTGTGGATATGAGAAACTGGAGAATGTTTCCACATTCGGTCCAGCATTTCGGGATATGCCATGAGTGACTGTATCTTATCTTCATTTTGCCAAGTGGAATAACCAATTTCCGTAAAACACCAATCTCTTATATCTGTGGACGAGTGCATGGAAACAATATTCGTTACAGGATTACGCAGTACAGCTACTCGATATATGGATGGATACTGACATGCAAGATGAGCACTTAGAAATCCGCCATGGCTGCCACCAAGAGCACCAACAAGAGTTTCAGAAGAAAGCGTCGGTATAATGTTTAATGCCCATTTCGTGGCAACCACACATTCTTCGACATCTTGATAACCTATCTTTCCAACCAAACTGGTTAAGGACTCTTGTCCTCTTCCTAAAGATCCTCTAAAATTCACCATCAAAACAGCATAACCTCTCAAAGCCAAAAATACAACTCCTAGTTGAAACTGTATCAAATGACTCGAATGTGGTCCTCCATGTGGATAACAAATCAGAGACATTTTCTTGCCGAGATAAGATGGACGAGGATATACAACAAATGCTTGAAAAGTTTCATCATAGGATGGCATATTGTCTGATTGCGGTAAATCGGTTGGTTCTATCCAGTCCAATGCAGAAGAAAGATTGAGCGCATCTGTGAGTTGGATTCTATCTTGGATGCGGTCCTCATCTAATCTCAACAAATAAAGGCAAGGAGAACAAAGAGGATTACTAGCATTCAACAAGATATTGTTGAAATGAACATCCAATACAAATATATTCTCCCTGTCCTTGCCATCCCCACAAGTATCGATTCGCTGAATATCCACTTGCGAACTATCGGTGATATTTGGAGATACATTCTTCACTCGCAATAAAACAGACTGAGAATTCCAAATGGAATCCAACACCAAAGTTTGTGCATCTTGCCAAGGATTGTTTGGCAAAGCATGTAAATAAAGACCTGGAAAATCATTCTTATTGTGTGGATGCGATATGTCAATTAAAGTAATTCTCTTCCATGGCTTGCATTGGATCAAGCCAAGTATACTCGTTCCATTATGTACGTCTTGTGGCACTTTGGGAGTAGAAAGATATACAATCCAATCACCTGAAGGATGAAAACGAGGCGAGCGAGCGCACCAATCTAACGGTTCCTCTCGAGGATTTGTTAAGTACTGAATGTCTTCTAGTTGAGCATGATCTTTTGACAGAGCAAGTTTTGCAAATAAGAGTACACTAGGTCTATTATAACAATACTTGACTCCCAATGGATAAGATTCCTAAGTATCAAATTTGTTGTTGATTATTTAGTTTTGATGGCACAAAAACAATAATAGTAATATATACCAAATATCTGCCAACGAAAACAATATGACGACCATCTGGTGACCACTGAGGATCTGAAACTGCCATCTCCTTATCGATTCCTTCTACTCGATATATTTGAGACATATCGAATACAAACAACGTTGCCAATCTCTTTCCAGTATATGTTTCACCAAAATCCACTTGACGAATGAACTGTTCTCCCTTTTTCTGTTCCGGTTTGCAGTCGGTGTCAAAAAATGAAGTTGTAGGGTCAGTAGGTTGTTCAGCCACATATAACACTTTTTGTTCATCAGGAGACCAAGCAACTCCACCGAACCATTCATCAAAATAAAACGTTCCATGCAGCTTCTCACTACAATGAATCGTGCTTTCCAGAGTACTGTGGTTCCATACTTCTAGTCTCCTCTTCGTAGATGTCTTGTCCTTGCTCTGAAAAAATTTTATCATGCGTCTTCCAGAAGGACTGCAGCTCATATAAATACAATCATCCTCGATAGAAGATAGCGATGAGTCAAAGTTTCCATCAGGCTGGGTCTGCCAGAAGAAACGTAAAAACTTGCGTTGTTTTTCTGAGACTGGATCTCGTACAGACCATAAGCTCATCAACTTGCAATTGGAACTTGTCGAACGATGAAACCAGGCTTGTGTTATAAAAGGTGACTGATGACATAGGAAAGTGTATAGTTGTTCTGGTTGTGAATCGATCAAAGTCGAAACGGACATTGGAAACCAAACCAACTTGGATTGTTCCACGCATCGTACTTATGTCGTCACCTTGTTACTGGAAAGAAACTCGTTGGTTTTCGTGGTCTCATGTAACCGAATGGCAAGATTTCTCTATTCATTTAGGAGAACAAGCCGAAGTTGATACTTTGAATATGGAAAGTGGTTCTGAAGTATTGAAACGAGGTGGAGTAGTTGGAAACGGAGACAAGGAGAGCTTGTTTTTCTGGAAACTACAAGACAGCAATGTTTTGGAAATAGTTTGTTTCTTTGCTGGAAAGTTTCAAGGTGAGCAAATAATTGTTTGGAATTGTTGGTGATTGGTTCTTGAACATTGGTTGGTAGGTGTACGATTGATGTTTCCATCTCAAGATGTTTGTTGTACTCCAGTGTTTTTGGTCGATTACAACTCCTCTAGAGAAGCGGAATTGATTGTATACACTGCGCACTTGTCTGGAATCGTCGTATGTACTTTTCGATTGCAACTATTTCCCGTTAACGTATTGTCTAGTCTCGAACAGTATTGATGTGGCGCAATGGTTTATTTTATGAGCCTCACTATATAGACAAATGTTTTTTGTCCAGAGGAATTTCCATCAAGGAGTTGATTGCGATATCTTCAAGCGTTTGTGTTGCTGTTATAGCGAATTTGCCGACCATATTTCGAGTGGTCTTTTCAGATGCTTCTCCTTCCTTTCAGCTATTAGAAATACCGGAGAGGAGAGAAGCTATCAACAAGAAAGGACTGTTGGGTCGCGTTTTTCGCAAAAAACATTTCTCCGAAGACCACGACGCAGACTTTATCGTTTGTTCTGCAACGGATAGAGAAGGTCAGTTTCTCCTTGTCGTGGATTCTAGTGGTCTGTTTTCATTGATTGACTGCAATTTGTTATCTTGTGTTGCACAGGTAAGTAATTGACGAATCTTTGTGCTTATGTGTGCGTTGACTTGCTTTGGCAGATGAAATATTACAAACTTGCCAAAAGAGAATATTGTGAGATATTTCCATGTAAAGAGGATCGACGCTTTGTCGTAGTATTATTTGTTATTGATGATTATTTATCATCTTCACTACACGTCGTGGATATATTCATTCGTAGTCAAGATTTTACTAGTGGAGATGAAAATATTTTGCAAATACAAACGCGTTTCTCCTATCATGCACCTATTCATATTCAGTGTAAGTTTGTTTCTTTGTTGCACATACCTCTTAATACATGATTGTTCCAGTTGGCTGCTATTTGGAAGAAGCAGATACGCTAGTTGTACAGGATGAAGAAGGCAGACTCTTTTCTGTATCTTTTTCTTCCAACCAATTGACCTCCAGTGATTCCTCAGATTCTTTATGTGCTGTGTTTGACTATTATAGTGAATGGAATGACTATGGTGGTCTTTGCTGGGCATTGGATAGTGTTTATGAGAAAGTTCCTATTCAAATGTTATTTGCACCTTGGTAAGTATATTGCCTTTGTACTTGGTTATATTTATGGAACTTGCCTAGTCGCTTTTCAGATGATATATTGGCCAAAGTATTGAAGCAGCCGAATTATCTCAGTCGCATGAGTTTATATTCTTATGCCTGCGCACAGTCTTTCAGGTACTTTAAAATTTGTTGAAATGGCTCAACAGCTCTGATGTTGAAAGTTCTGGTTTAGTATGGAGGATTGGAAGCGTTTGGTAATATCTGCTACTCGACTTTCTTGGGAAACGGAGTCGACCATATTGTCTATTTGTAACATTGACTCCTTTCGTGTCTTTGTTGTTATGCGTCAAGGATATGTGGGTATACTCCGACCAATGGAAGTATTTGAAACGTGTGTTCTCCAACGAGACGTCGAAACCAAGTTATCCAGCAGCCAATATGATATTTCTTTGCTCCCGGATATTTTCATACATTCTATCAACTATTCACTATTTTCAAAGTCATTGTTGTGGAATTGTTTGCAGGTTCTTTTTCTTCAGTGGGTTACAGCTTTGAAAGCATGGAAAGAACGCTATCATGTGCACAAAGATGCACTAGACGTAAGTGTTTTCTTGTTATTGTTATTTGGTGTATTTGTTGTTGATACTAATAATAATAGGAGGATTTTGTATTATACTATGCGAATTTTCCTAGAGAAAACCTGATTTCTTCTTCTCTTATCGATGAATTTGTGCATTTGTGTTTAAAGAAACCTTTGAGTTCACTGTTTGAGTATCCATTGAATATATGGTTGAAAGATAGTTGTAGTTTTTTAGACCAGGGTCTTAATGGTTATAGTTTATTCTTCTGTTTATGGAAATTTTTTACTCCTGGACCTGGCATCGTTGTATTTCTTTATGATCGAAAAGAATGGAATCTTTTGCTTCAAGTTTGTGAAATTTTGAAAGACCGTTATCCGATATTAAGCTATGGCGTTGGTTGTTGGATATACCTCAGGTTGCAACAAGTGGATCTCGCAGAATCGTTTCTAACTCGATTACTTGAAGCACTAGGTATGGTTGTTGAATTGAATGAATGTTTATCATATTTGGCTAATCTTTCCAGAAAAAGAAACGCAGGATTCTGGAACTGAAACGCAACTTGTCCACTGGATTACGGGAGTCGAACAAGAACCACTTTCGTTCTGGTTAAGAGAAGCATTTGTTAAGTTTCTGGATAGACTTGGATATACGGAACGCGCTATTCGCATGGGAAAGGAAATGATTTCTGTCGCTCAAGATGATTCTAGCATTGCAAGTATAAGAACTTTTGTTTTCAATGGTTACATGAAAAATAGAGAATGGAAGAATGCTCTAGAATTGTTACTATCGACCATTCATCGTAAGTTTGTTTTTTGCAAGGGAGAAAGAGCGACGAGACTCATGTTTTAGTGAGTCGCAATTTGAGTTCATGGACGGATGATTTTCACTTGTTGGTATATTCTTTGGCGGAACACCGTCAACTTGGCTTGTTGTATATGGTACAGGTACCTCCTACCTTGTTGTATCGCATTGGAGAAATTTTGTATGTTCGATTTCAAGGCCGTTCTATTCCTCGACAGTCCTTGGAAGAATTTACAGAGTAGGTTGAAGCTCATTCCAAAGAAACACAACAACGAAATCCGGGATTTTGAATTTTCTAGGTATTTGCTCGATAGTTATAGATGGTACTATGGCATGAAAGAATTTTATCTTGCGAGTAGAGTAGCTTTTGAAGGATATTGCAAGTTGTTGAAAGCATTTGATTCCATTTCCTCGTTTCCTTGGTTGAGAACTGTTAATCGGTTCATAGGAATGGTTTGTATGTCTTTGAGTATGATACCTCGACATGAAGAGCAGTATTTACTATTGAATGGTCATTTATTGGACATGGCATGTAAAGACTCTAGCCTTTGTGACTGGTTGTCGATGAAAGAAAACCAAGTGGGAAACAGTTGCAAAGTAGAAATAGAGTTGTTTCGTTATATAAGTGTTGTACGCGGGGCACAGCTATGCTTATTACAACATCTTTCATCCCCAGTAAGCGACTGAGTTGTTTCGAGGAAAAAAATTTGTGACAATGATGAACTTAGGAACCGAGTAGTCTTTCTTTATTAAAACTAGTGGATATATCGTCCGTGAAATGGTTGTTGTCTCGTCTCATTCGACTCAAGGAATGGAATCTTTCCTTCCAAGTTGCATCTCAAGGAAGTTATTTGTTACTTTCTGATGAGTTGTTGGTGTTGTGGTTTCGACTTGTTGGTATTTATTTAATGGAACAAGATAGTTTGGAAGAAACTTTATGGACACAATTGACCCACTATTTATGGAAAGCAGAGTCATCTTATGCAAAATTTTGTCCCGATAGTTTTTCTTATGGTCATTTTGGTATTGTTTTACTGCAAGGTATTTTATCCCAAGCATCTACACAATGGCGTATTCCTAGATGGCTTCTTGAATATTCTGGCTGGTAAGTACTTTACGGTGAGTTGGAAACTCTCATCGCTGTTTTATGGGATAGGGGTAAATCATCTGGTATTGCTGATAGTTGCAAGGTTGATAGGATGAACTTGAAAGGTAAGGTTATATTTTAGAGAGAGAGAGAGAGAGAGAGAGAGAGATTGCGAGCTCGACAATATAATGAATATTGCAAATAGGAAACGTGTCTCGTTTAATGCAACTTTTGCTAAAACATGGACGTCAAAAGGAAGCATTGGAGTTTATGTGTGCTTCCTTGGAAAAGAAACGGAATGAGAATGATATTCTTATTACTTGGGGTTATGTGGATGCTCTACTCAGTTTGATGAATGAAGAGAATCATCCTAGCAGTGATGCCGTGGATAAGGATATCATCAAAGCCCGAAATCGGTTGAAAACACTGGCCTCGGATCTTGTGAGCAAGTAAAGCCTCGAGTAACATTATTTTGGACAAAAAAGTACTAACTACAATCTTTGCAGAAAGTTGGTCAAAACACCACCAAAATGTCTCCGCCAAAAGGGTATATTTCTTTGTATGGCTCCTACATTATTATTGGGTACATATCATCTACTTACACAAAACATTTTTCTATTCAATACTGTCTTCCGACATATCGCTCAAGACGAACTTGTCTTTCAAGTAAATCAGTTTCTATTCGGTTCTGAAAACAATATAATCTTACTTACCGAAACTGGATACACTGCTGGTGACTCCTTGTTGATAAGTTGATTGTTCTCATCTCTATACCAGCCCATCCTTTGAAGCATTTCGTCACTAACGTCTTCCGAAGGAAAGAATGTATATGAAAGAGAAATGTCAGTAACATCATTCATTCTGGAATCTTTTGCAAATTCAGGGTCAATAAAAAAGAATACAGGCATTTCAACAACTTCCTTTGCTTTCAACCTCTGTTCTTCAAAGCAAAAGCACTGAATTTTGTTGAAATAGATGCCAGCCTTGGGAGGCTGAACGTTGTATGTTGCAATACCCAGGATGTCTTCATCCGATTTGTTTTCCGCTCTATAAAATGCTAGAGCTGTTTCTCCTGGAAATACTTTGACTTCTCTTTGTTCAGGGACAAAGGTCCAAGGCAAATCCGAGTTGACGTCTGCAGTAAAATAGATGGTAATAGGTCTTTCAGTAGGAACCAACTTGGTTTTTTCCTAGTAAACTCTTGTCAGTATAATGCGATAGACGACAAATTTCATGCTCACCGTGGGGGTCTTGAAACCAAAGTATCCTCCAGTATCTTCCTTGGTTTTTCCTCCGAAACCTGTAGCTTGACAAAACATCCGATAAAGAGGAACAGTTCCATACGTCAACCCAAAAATGCCTACAGTTATTCCAGCACTAGAGAAAATGTTGAATAGGTTCACTTGTCTTCGTTATTGCTACTTACGCCCAGCCAAAAAAGTTTTTATTCTTGGCTCGAACTTTCTTCACTCTTTCTTCATAATTAGAATTACTGCAAAAATTTCTTCGCAAGTTTAACTTTATGTTGGTTTGCGCCTCTTTTCTGGTTGAACTGAATAAAGTTCGTCCAACACCAGTCCACCATCGTCTCGTGGTTTGCATCTCAAGTTACACCAAGTCGATGAAATGACGAATTTCGTTTAAAAGGTCGAGAACGTCTTTTTATACAAAGATTTCTGTTGAAAGTAACCGTATTTTTACTGCAAAGTATCAGAGCACAGTTGAAGTAATAGATTTGAAAATGAACTGGCTTTAGAAAAAGTTCATTCTGACTGTTCTATGAGACGAATCGTATCACTATTCGCACTTGTTTTACGATAGGCGTTCTCGTCTTAGAATTGTGTGCCTTGTTGCTTTGGTTGGTAGTTGGGAGAAGCAATGGCTTGGCTTGTAACTTTTTTTTTTCGCCTGCTTCACTGTACCTGCGTGCTACCAATAGGTACTATTTTTTCGAGCATGTACCGTTACAATTCAGTCTTTAGAGTGATTCTCATCTACATTTCAAGTGAATTTTTGGTTTGTACTCTTTACTTTCGTGTTGAATTAAAGCTATTTCCTTTGGCTCGAAAGCAATTTTCGTTATTGCTTTCCGACAAGAGTTCCACTAGTTGTACTGTTTCCCTTTTGCTTGCGTGGGGTAACCCTTTGCAGAGAACGATATACTGACAAACATCATTTATTGTGTTTCCAATCTATTCAAGCGCTGCATTTTCAGAGCTCGTATTTTCACTAGTGCAAGTGATATGTGTTTGGTTGTAATATCCTTTTTACTGATACTATGTTTGCAGTGTTACTTGCCTCTTCCACACAGTGTTGCTGAAATGGAACGATCATCGTTTCGTTGATATAACCTCACTTCTGTGGAGGAGACAAGAGTTTTTTAAACAGTTTCAAGATTTGCCCTATTCTCGTGTTACCGACGATATATTATTGTATCTTTGTCCAACAAACACCGGCGGTTGTGGCGAAAACATTGGAATTACGAGAAGGTAATTATTGAGCGTATGTGGAATCTTATGTAGCAAGTGAGGACATTATGTATCTTGTGACATCCATAAAAATGCCCTCTGAGAAGACTTGCAAAACCTTTGTCGTAATACTTCTGAATTGGATATCTTAACGTTTACTTTTAAAAGAAGCGGAAAAATGACTAAATTTACACAGTAACCATTTAGGTTTATCCGAGATTTGTGAAACCCATAGAAACATTGCCAATTTCCTCTGGAGCACTATGATGCAAGTGTCAACTTGTTAGGTTCATTGTGCTCATCGTCTTCATAAATACCGAGAAAGCATTTTAGTATAATTACTAGTTAATATCCTTTTCAATCAATATTTGCCGAATACTGGGTTTCGAGGGAACAACTGCAAGGCAGTCTGTTCCAACGTATCCCATACAAGAATAAGGACCGTTGTGACAGTTAGTTTCTTCATTTTTTTCCGCTTCACCGGACATCGACTTCGTGATCTGCGCCTAATTCGGTACTTTCGGCCTTACATCTATACATGGCTTCAAGTTATGAGGAAAGTCTTCAAAAGTAAGAAATTCTACAAATTCTCGAGCGTTATGGGCTTTCACGTCCTTTCTCGTCAATGGACTTATATACAAAATACACATTCGTTCTCGACAAGATATGCCTTTAGAGTCTGTTACCGTGAAGTTGACTATATTTTCTTTCATGTCTACAACAGGCGATACTTGAAATGGCTCGCCAAAAAATAAATTTAGCAATGAGGCAAGTTGACATGGTTCGGATTTAGACGACAAGTTCCAACTGTGCTGAGTCTCTGGTATGAACTGGAAAGGATCAAACAGATGCCTGAATAAGGTACAATATCCATCTATCACCAATTATAACGACGTAAGCATAATCTAGTCGAGCATAATTCCCGCTGAAACGTATCCAACAACTAATATCAACTGTTGCACGAGGAGGATAGAAACGCTTCTCATAATATCTAAACCAAGCGTTAGATGAATCGTCCTATTGTACCGATCTTGGAGTTCGGACTTTTATGGCCGGATATACCACCAGATGAAGTGCTTCAAGTTGGAAAACGAGGCAAAAGTAGAATCTATTGCGTTGTCCAAGCACTGGACCGGTTATACTCCAAATGGGCTCAGTTATACATAAGATATCTGAAGCGATAGCGAGCGAGAAAAGCTTGTGCAAGTACCAGGATTCTTCAAGTCGTTCGAGACCCGCAGTCAACGTAAGTTTCGAAGCAAAACCGCAAGTGCGTTGGGGACGTGGTCGCAGTACAACACCTGTTGCACAAGGTGAGAGAGTTCCCTTGGAGCCAAGTAATAACGCTGGTAAAGCTTAACATAGCAGAACGTTTGGAAACGTAGAAAGACAACTTTACACGCAGCGATCAACAGGTTGCCGAGCCTTTTAGCAGAAAAGCTGCAAATCCTCTTTTCTTTCCTCGACAGTATAGTAACGCTGAACCATGGTAGACTCAGCGTCAACTGTTTTCAATATACGCATCAAAATGCTTTACTGACGAAAGATATTTTTTTGTCGAACCGTTACCTCCGAGGACAATGCGTTTAGTTAGGTTGTGGTTGTCCCAAGATGTTCCAATTGCTATTGGCTTCATTCTGAATCTTGTGTTCAACAACAAGATCCACGACGATATGATCTATACTTGTGCTATCCAGACGACTCGCACCATTGCTTTGGAACGAATTGGTGGTGCAGAGATTCTTCAGGCGCGTTAGAACTTTGTATCTTACCCTTACGAAAAACAAACATTTTTCGTTTTCAAGGCATGCATAATAGTTCAACGAGAAAAATGTATTGGTCCAAACGTGTATGTATTTGGAATCATGTGCAAAAGCAACAATGAAAATTTATCACAAAGAAACTGCAACTTTCAGTTCGTGCTATTTTCATTATGTAAAATATATTCGCTGAAATCGTTGTATGTCATTTGGGTAGCCTGGAATACTTGTTACAGTGCTGTTTTTAAATGCTAGTCACGTAGTCCCTCTCAACTTGTTCGATGCCATTACGCTTTCAACGAATCTTTTATATAACGTCATAAGACTATCCAATAACAACTACAAATGAACTACAACTCATGACAACCTTTTGTACTCATTTGGTCCTAATACAACACATGTCCTTTAGACTAGGATTCTCAATAGCGGTCAAATTTGGATTCTCTGTCCACGTAAACGCCCTTCTTACACCCCACAATGTACTCGCGCCAATAAAGCTTTCAACATCTTCTTCACAAAGAATGACCACCTCACATCTTTCTGGAATATCGGTGCCTTGAGGAAGCTTGTTTTCAGAAGTATAGCAACGACTTGATCCTCCTTGTTCTTTAGATGCTATCTGAAAATGTATAGACGGCATAACATGAAATGCAGCTGAATCAGTCGGAAACTCCAAGTCCATTTGCTCCATACTCGAGACAGCTGAGAAAGGGTGGATAGTAAAGAATTCTCATAGTGACGCAAAGCAAAAAACAAGTAAAACTTGGTAGCAATCAAGCCTTTCAAAACTCGGCAACTGGACTCATAAAGAAATGAAAAGGTTGGCCACGAATCGTACGAAACAGTAATGCAGATAATGTATCCGTTCCAAACTCTATTTCCAAAAAAGAGGCGAGTAACTTTGGAATCGCCACTTGATACATATGTCTTCCACCCAACTTTGAACATTCGCGATGATACAAACCAAAGACTGTTACCAAATCAAAAACATACGCATTACCTTGTCCAGCCCCTCTTAAAGTACCGTACAATCCAAATTGTACGCAATACAAATGAGACAAAATAAGCTTTTTCATCGTAGCTTTGCGTTTGTCACTGAGCCCTTCCAAACGAGTTAAATATGGAGTAACACATTCTTTAGCATTCTTTGGATTATTTAGTATCGACTCAACAATCTCCCTCGTCGGTGATCCGCAGGATTTCGTCTCGACGTACTCTAAAATAATGCTAACAGCTCGCACGAGCAAACTAGGAACACCACCGGTATATTCTAACAGTAACTCTGATAAATGCTTGATAGAACAATCCTGATGACAGAGAATACTTGACACAGGTGCATTTTTAAAAATGCTCTTCTCCAAATGTTCTTCTATGCTTGCTCGATCCAACGAGGACAGTGGTATAAACTTTAAAAGAGCATTTGATATCGTTCTTAAGTAATTTTGTACGTTCAAGCCTTCACTCTTTCCAACGACAATGGGAAAAGAATGAGGAAACTCACACAACTCACGAACAATGCCAAAGAAGTCATTGTGAGGTAGAACACGACCATTGAAATCATCAAGATCAAAGAATCTGAGTACTGAATCTAAAACTCCTACCTGATCAAAAGCAACGATAAGGAATTGATCAGGTGGCATTCCTAGGATAGCTCGAATCTTCTCAATAAAAACAGTAGATCTCATCTGTAACTCCTCATAAACCTCCTTTGGATCTGTAACTGGGAGAGCCATTTTCGTACATGCAGCTTCGATAATTAAGTACCACACTGCCCATTTGAAATCTCTTTCTTCCGGCGGTGCTCCTATTAGCTTGGACATGTCCACATACAGGAAACATCCCTGCTTCATCTTGTTTAAAAAAAGTTCAGGGGAAAGATCAGAAAAGGGCTCTTGTGATGCAACCCAATCCCCACCCACAGAATTCAACAAATTCTGATACTCTTTTACCAGCGCGGTCTTTCCACACCCAAATAAGTGGGGAGCAAACGGCAGGGTAAGCCTGTAGGGTGTCCTCGATCTTCCCCATATGTCGTCTCGACAACCTTCAAGGTTGTAGAAAGCATTCGTTACCAAAAAGACGTCTCATCGACGGCCTACAATAGCAGTGTTATAGCAAGGGTTGTTCTCGCGGTCCCGGGAAAGAAGAGATGCTCACGAGTAAGCAAAAAATTAAAAGCTTCTCGTGAGCGTGTGTGCGATGGCGCCTTTTGAAGCATTTTCACAGGACGATGCGGGAGTGTTCCGTTCACAATCGGTCTCTCTACTCAAAGAAGCTTCGCTAGGTTCCGAGCCTACCCCACTAGGAGCGGACGAAGCAGAACATGCAAGTGGAAAGTTCCACCAAAGTTTCTTCCGAGTTCGCCTAATAAATAGGCTTGTACGAGAAAAGGACGTTTGGTTTCCTCTCAAGTAAAGTAACAGCTGTAAGCCAAACCTTTTCCCAGCTAACAACCCAGCAGGAGATAAAAAGTTTATCCGGGAGCAAAAAGATGCGAAGTTTGCTGTCATTTTTATAAACTACGTCTAGTTTTTTCTTATATAGAGACCTCACAACAAAAATCCACAACAATCACGACGCTGCGGCAGTCTGAACGAACGAGAGAAGTGGAAGACGGAATGGCTGAGGTGTGGCGAACCGCCACAGCAAATATTCCCAAGTTCTGAAAGCATAATTGAGAATGTTCAATGCTGCATATTAGATTTCTGGAACTAGACATCAAAAATAATTGCAAATTATTAAATTCTCAAATTTTACAGGTATTCTTGCACCGACGAATACTGCTAGCGTTAGTTTTGCGTGATGCTCACTCAGAAAGTTTTCGTGAGGCTTGAAGCAGTCAAGATAAGTGAAATCTTTGGAGGTAGCTTTTGAAACCGAAAAGATATTGTAACACAAGTTTTTGCTGGCTAAACGGATGCAGTTGCTCTGGCGACCATATTTTGATTCATTTTGCGCTTCTCCCGTCAGTTTCACCAGAAAACAGACGACAGTTGAACTAACTTGAACTGACTTGACCATATCCAGTGAAATACCTCAGATGCACACCCAGGCAACGTAACCAGTCATTTTTTTACTTCCATAACCGAAGTGACTCAGCGGCAGAAAGTCATAAACACTCATCACTTGCAAAAAGACGGAGAGTAAAATAATGACACATATGAAAAGTTGTTGTCCAAATTTCCTCCAGTGTTGCGCCTTCTTCCTATATGACTCTATACATTGAAACAACTCCTCACAGAATACAAGCTCAGTGGATGGTGTCTCTTAGCAGCCATGTGCTTTCTTTCGTTAACGCTTTTTGTTTCCTCGAGTGTTATACCTTTTGAACCAAAATGATATAGATAATTCACGAACTATATAGAATAATTATTTATTTCAAAGTCTTTCCGTCTCTGATTGTGTTGTTTCGTCGGTTTTTCACTTGTTTGAGGACAAACTTTATGCTTTTATGACTGCTCCACTCGACAAGGTTTTCTTGAGTGATTCTTATTGCCGCGCGAATTTGACACATTCTATACTGCGCACTTATTTCCATACGTAGACTCTCACTTCGGCAGTCAATTGAAAGAATAACAAAGTATCAAGTACAAAGAACAAGTTGATGAAAGTCACAACCACCAGAAGAGACCCCTTTTATATAACTGTGTCGTTATTTTATGGCTTCCTCTTTGAAAACGCCTTCCGTTTAGGAGCATCTGTAAAGCAGCAGAACCACCAATGACAGTTTCTATTATTGGTGATTGAATCAAAGTAATCCTTCAATGATTGAAAGTTCAACACAGATAGAGGTACACGTAGGAGTAAGTAGAGATAGCACCTCGAAGTACTCCATTCAAGATGGAATCAAACAGTAACCTTCTTTATGAGATGTTATGCACTCCGTAAACAAGTACAATATGGAGTATAACTTGCAGCATTTTCTATTATAGGCATTATGGCATCGGAGTCCTCGCTCCAAATGAAACAAACTTTTTATGTACAACTCTTGTGGTGGAACTTTTGCGGATAGTGTTTTTTTCGCTACTTATTTATGTATACTTGAAGGGAAAAAGGTACATCCAAAAGACTGTATTGGTTCTTTGGAAACTCCAGTTGTTCTTTCACAGCAGACGCTAATTTGAAGAAATGATGCTTGCCAGATAATTTTGTTGTTCTGCATTGTATCGATCAACAAACTTTTCATTGCAGTTTTACAGTGTAAGGAAACCACGTGACTGCTAAAAAATTACCTTGTCAACCCATTCCGGTACTTTAGGCGTTCCATTTCATGTGGATCTTTCGTCCCAACTCGTCAAGAATGAATTCGGAATGCAGCAGCAGCAGCAGTAGTAGTAGTAGTAGGTCATCTTTGAAATATAGTGTTGTCTCTTTTCTCTTCCACATAGACTTGAACAAAAGTTCACAGAAAGACATTTTGAAGCAAACCGGCCGAATTTTCCAAGAGCACTAGTCTGTATAAGACAAGCTCATCGCCCTTTGTGGCGCCATTACTATCGAAGACAAGTTGCTTTGAATTGGAACGTTCTTTCTAGACAAAACTCCAGAAGACATTCTCTCCCTAGGAAACATGCTTCAAAATATTCTGAGAAGGTGTTGACTCATCCAGACCTCTGTATTTGCTAAAAGAATGTTTGATGAGATTAACTGGGCACGTGTTCTATTCACCAGTATCGCTGCACGTTGGTGATACCTAAATAAAAAGTAGACACAAAACAAGAATTTTCACTGTTCCAGAAACAAGAATCGCGCAATTGGTTGATAACAATAAACAGTTAGCCCGAAGAGTTGATCTTTTGTCCTGGTGTTTGTACAAGGAGTCTTATTCTTCGAAGTTCAGCCTAAAGTCGAGTTCTCCGGTCGCCTCAAAATAAGACATTTTCAGCTGTGTTTACTCCTTTTCTCAACGTGAAGATGTCAATTCAACGTGAAACTTTTTCATGCAACTAATTCGACAAGCTAGTTGTTTGGTGCTTGTTGGACCACTGTAAGTTGCACAGTCCGAAATTTCATTACTTGTTTTCAGTGAAATATTTTTCCTATATATTTTGTCTGAAAAAGTCTCTCGACTACCAGCGCTATTGATTCACGAAACCTCTGCTAAACAGTGGCAACTTTTCCTCAGTCCCCTAGAGGACTCTTCACTGAATGCTCCAAAGACCTCTGCGTCTTTCTTCAAAGCATACAATTTCCTCGGTAATTGTATTTTGTGTATATAAACTTGAAGTTGGAATAAAGGAACAACATATTATGAGAGAAATTTCCGATGGCCAGTCTCCAATTGGGCTTTGAATGGTTGTTCCAAACTGTGAGAATACAAAGACGACGCAGAGTAGTTTTGTAATTGTTTTGTGCTTTTCAAGTTTGTCTCAGTATACAAGGTGATTTTCTTCGTTGAGATATGTGGCGTTGTAGTACACGTCAGGAGTGTTCAAGTTACGTTTACTAGTAGTCTGAACAAGTAGTTGATAGTTTTCCACTTGGTTTTCCAATGAGAAGTTTGCGAGGAAAAAGCCAAAAGCGGTTATCTACGTTTGTAATACTGGAAGAGTTACAAGTGCAAGAGACTTTTGAAGAAAGCATTCCACTGCCTGACAAGGCAACTTAGGCCATTGCCGTCCAACTAACCAAGTTTGAAACGAAATACCTTTGCTTCGTCGCAGTGACGGCAGAGTTACAACCATTTCCGACTTTCCGCTGAAAGTCAAGACAGGCAATGTCAATTTCAAAGTTTCTTTGGTTTGCCTCCGACTGACAACTACGTGTCGACGGTTTGGCATCGTGCTGTGTTGCCTCCTTTGGTACCGGAACCGCTTTGTCGTAGAGTCTTCGAGGTATACCAACGAGACTGAGTACGACATTGTTCTCTTGTACTAGGTCATCAATAGCGTTGTGCTTGTAGAATGCATTCCAACAAAGTACGTTGTACTTAGTGACTGGTTGTTTTTGTTCTACTGGCATTATTTGATCTCTCTTGCACTTGTTGCAATAAACAGAACCACCGTCGTCTTTCCACCTCAACTTGTTTATCGCTCTGTTATCGCAAAGCCTGGTTGTGTGATTTGATTTCACTCTAGGCTCCTTTAGTACCGCACTAATGCAAGAGCAACCAAAGAAGAAAAAAAGAGAAGATGGAAGCCAAATCGTCCTTGCTCCAATATTTTCTTCAAAATAGAGTTGAACTACCAGTCGACACAAAGCTTGGGCGACTCCAAGATGGTTTGGTAACCTTGTTCTCGACGGTAGCTCGCCTGGACAGAAAAAGAAAGGACCAACTGGCTACTAAAAACAGTAATCGCTAGTTGCTACATTACAAGTGTCACAAATGTTTGCTCTTTATCGAGTCACATAGGGTCTTCTCCCCTAGTCTTTCTCTTTCTGTGTCGACGAGTGCGTAAGCATGGCGTCTTGGTAACGCAACCCCTTATTGGCACACGAGGTTTCCTGTGCAGTGTCGGACTATGTAAAACGCAAAGCAGAGTGAGAACGAGTTTCGACTCCTTTTGTTTCTTCTACTGGCAATATTGAACCAAAGTGTTCTGCACTATTTGCCACTGGAACGAATGGCTCCAACCAATTCAAGTTTGGAGAGCAGTTTGAGCTTTGTTTTGGCACCGTTTTTTGTGAGTTTCACTCGTGTGTTTTGTCTTGACAAAACTCGAAAACTATTTATTTCTTGTTATTTTTTTAGAGGTTTTTCTAGAGTGTGTTTTTTGGAGTTGTTGTACTCCAGTCTTGGTGGTTGGTGAAAGGCTCTAGTGACACAGAGGGTTGTTACTTTCCCGCCATTCTCCACAGCTCCAACCATCAACTTGTATACGGACACATATACATAACTACGTTCGTACATAGTCGTGGTGTAAAAAACGACAATTCGAATGGTTGCAAAGGCTTGATGAAAAGCAAAGGACTAGTGAAGGTGTTAGAGAAAGCACTTGAAAAAGGGGGCCACTTCCTTGTATATTTGTGCCCCTAGTAACTAACTAATTCCTCTTGAAGAGATTGCAAGTTTGGTGTACTAAACACGAATTGCAAGTGTTAGTATAAGAGAGTGTGTACGTGTGTGTAGTGTGTTTTTGGGAGTAGGAGTACACCCAAGTAGAAAAAAAACCGGCTTCTTTTGGTTGTGCCATTGGTAATTGATTTTCATTGGCCACAAAGGACCCAATGGAACGGCAGTTTGTTTTCCTTGCCACGTGTCACTCTGTCGATTCAACTAATGCTTTTTTGTCCATTGCTACCCTTGTGATACATGTAAAACTATAATCAAATTGAATTGTAGAAACGGAACCCTACACATAGAATAAAAACATAAAGAAGGATGTTGCGCAAACTCAAACTATTAAAAAGCATTGCAAAAATGATGCATTGGGTTGAACAATTTCAAATATGCATGAATTAACAGCAGTATCTTTCCGTTGGACACAGTTGCCAACAAGCCAACTTATACTGCAATGACCATTATAGCGATACGACAAAGTTTGAAACAAAATGGCAAGAATTGTCAAAGTATTTTTTTCGTTGTATCAAGATTATTGCACGGCATTTCGAAGCTGTCGATTCACAACTAGGTGGCACAACTATTACATGAAGCAACAGATTTTACAACACAAAATGACAAAAACCTTTATAATGACAATCGTCTCAGCGACTTGCAGCAATGAATTATAACTGTCTAGAACTTCTCGTGCTACTCGCGAAACAAGCAATGATTCTTTGACAACTGCTTCTCTCGTCTCATAAGAACAAACTATAAAAGCCTTGCTCTCTATGGTTTATGAAACCCATCAGAAATAAGATAACATAGCGGCAAATGTTATAACGCATTGAGGACGAGGAATTATGTACTGAGTCCATCTAGCGAAGCATAAAGGAATAAATGTACGATCGAGTTGAGCACCTATAGGCATCCAAACGGGCTAACTCTGCAACATCTTTTATCGATCTACGACGGTGCTGGGCACAGAAGTTTTACAATGGTCGAAATACATTTAAAGTTATATCAAAGTTGCCTTCAATGTTTCAAAATCGTCGATTTGTAACAAAGAGACTGAAAAATACCCGCTGCTACATGTATTATTGTACTGTAAAAAAATACAGAAGAACAGGAATAATGGCAGTTCATTCAGCAAAACAGCATCACATAAAAAGTATGAAACGTTGCACCAGTTCAATTATAAATGAACAATCGTTGATACCATCAAATTGAGAATAGAATAGCTAGGCAACCTAACTGGCTTAGACTGCAATAAGTTGCATCGATCCACACACGGGTGTTGGGCAGAGAAGATTTACTTTTGTCAATTGTTGCTTGCTTCACTGCTTTTACAGAGTTGTGGATTTGTAGCAAGAAGGCTTTAATTTTCCATGATACTAGAGAAAAGATAAAAAGATGCTAATGGAAATCCACTCAGCCATCTGTAACAATTAATAAGAACAGCTAAAGACAACTGCTTCCTCGCGCAAGCAAGAACGATTTGACCAATGCTTTTTTGTCTGTTGCTACTCTTGTAATACAGTTAGAATTAAAATGAAATTAAATTATAGAAACGGAACAGTGAACACAGGACAAAAACCAAAAGAAGGACATAGCGTAAACCCAAATTCTTAAAAAGCATCACAAAAACGGCACACTGAACTGTAGTAGTTCAACGTTCAACAATGCAATATACACAGCAATATTTTCTCGCTAGGAAACGTGGGCAACAAACCAGCTTGCCCCATAAAAACCATTATAGTGTTACGACAAAATTGGGCTTGGAATACTAAGAGCATTGTCAAGGCACTCTTTTCGTTATATCACAGTTAATGCACGACATTTCAAAGTTGTCGTTTTGTAATTAAGATGTACAATGATTATTCTACACTACAGGTTTTGTGATACAATAAAATGCCAGAAAACAAGAATATTGGCAATCGCCTCAGTAAATTTCAGCAACACATTGAAACTCTCTAGAAGCAGCTAACTCTTCGCGCAACTTTTGGAACAACAAAGCATCTTCGACAACTGCTCCTCTCGTCACACATTTCGAATTAAGAATCACAAATAAAACCTTTATTGTTTACAAAACACAACAGAAAAAATATAGTATAGCCATAAATTGTTAGAACCCATATAGGAAGAGGCATCATGCACAAAGTCAATCCAGTAAAGCACGGACGAATAATCGTAGTATAGAGTCAAACAACAGTGGTCAGCCAAACGAATAACACTTCAACAGCTTCTATCGTCTAGCGGCAAGTATTGAGAACATAAGCTTTACGATGGCCAAAAAAATTTTAAGTTACATCAAGACTGTTTCTATGTTTCAAAGTCGTCAACTAGCAATAAAGAGTATTACTATATACATGCCATGTACTGCAATGCAATGGAAACTCAGAAATACATGAGCAATGGCAATCTTTTTCGCAAAACTCATCACATAAAGAGACATTGTACCAGTTCAACTCTACATAAACCAACAGTGAAACCATCAAAAAATTCATAAGCTCAATTCTCTCAGTCTTTTACAACGATAAATTAGAACCGTGTAGAAACGACTGATTCATTGTGCATGTTATAATTCAACCAGTGCCTACTGGAGCAATGTCCGCATGTCACACTTTTTTAATTAAGGTAAGCACAAATTATGAAAACCTTATTTTCTATAGTTTATAAAACTCAAAAAAAGGAGATAGTGTAATCATGAATTGTTTAGAGGCATTAAGAAAACGATACAATGTGCTGTGTCAATTCAATCAAGATAGATGAACAATTGTAGAATCAAATCGAGTATCCATGGTTGTCAAAAAGAGCCCACACAGCAACAGCCCATATCGATCTATGAGGGTTGGGCAAAGTTGATTTACGATGGTCCAAGTACATTTTAGTTTTGATCGTGGTAGCATTGTTATTTCAGACCCTTCGACTTGTAGTAAAGGGGCCTATGATTACACGACACCACAGATTTTGTACTACACTAAAATTACAAAGAAAACACAATGATGGCGATCCTTTTATCAGAAAACCATTACTCAAAAGGTACAAAGCACTGTACCGGCACAATCACGATTGAACAAAGGGTGATACCGACAAAAATTGAGAACCGTTGGGCAACTGAACAAGCTTTAACTGCAATAAGTTGCATCTATCCAAGAGTGTTGGGCACAAAAGATTTATTATAGTCAATTCGTGGTTACGTCACAGCTATTCAGAGGAGAGTTAAATTTTCAATGACACTAAAGACATTGTAATGCACCAAAAAGACCAAAAAACCCTTCGTAATGGAAATCTCACAGCCAGTCTAAGAATTGATTACGACTGTTTAGAGACCTCTCTGTTTCCTCGTGCAAGACAGTTTTCAACCAATGATTTTTTTGTCCTTTGCTACGTTTGTGATATTGATAGAATTACAATAAAATTAAAATATAGAAACAGAACCTGTACGTTGCATACAAACATAAAGAAGAATGTAGCTGAAACGCAAATTTTTAAATAGCATTACAAAAAAGATGCATTGAACTGTACGAGTTCAGTCATGCATAAACGCAGCAGCATTTCCTCATTGGGCAACATTGTTAACAAAGCGACTTAACACTGCCATGACCATTATGGCGTTACGACAAAATTGGACACAGGATACTAAGCTTTGTCAAGGCACTTTTTTAGTTACATCACGGTTGTTGCACGGCACTTCATTGTAGTGGGTTCAAAATGAAGAGTCATGACTATTACATGCCACAATGGGCTTGATAAAGAGTTAAATGAAAAGAACGACAGTACTGGCAATTTAAGCGTTTTGCAACAATGGATTTGAACAGTTTAGAAGCAGGTAACACCTCGTGCGTCTCATGAAACAACCAATGACAATTTGACAATTGCAACTCTGACAGCATATTAAGGTAAAAATAACATAGAAAACACTTCCTCTGTATAGTTTAAGAAGCACAACATAAGGGAGATGGCGTAGCCGCAAATTGTTTAAACGCATTAGGGAAGAAACAACGTGCACTGAGAAAATGCAGTAAATTAGAGACAAATAATTGTAGAAGCGAGACGAGCATTAATGGGTACCCAAACGAGCCAACATTGGAACCGCTTTTATCCATCTTTGATGGCGTTTCGCACGAAAGCTTAACAGTAGTCAAAGTACATGCTACAGTATGCCAAGTCTGTTTTACTGTTAGATAGTCTTCAACTTGCAATTTCGAGGCCTAATGAGTACATGGCATTAGAGGTATTGTACTGCAATAAAATTACAGAAACAAACGATAATGGCGATCCTTTCAGCAGAAAAGCATCACTCAAAAGTTACAAGGCACTGCAGCAGCTCAATCATGAATGAACCCAGAGTGGTAAAATGAAATTGAGGATTGTTGGGCAACTGCTGACTCAATAAGTTACATTTATCCACCACTGTTGTGCACCCAAGATTTACTATAATCAGTTCGTGGTTACTTGAGTGCTTTTCAGAGTCCTGGAATTGTAATAAGGAGAATGAAGCTTTCACTGACACTAGAGGCATTGTAATGCATCGTAATGACCAAAATAATAATTCATAATGGAAACCTCTCGACCAGCTCTAACAATTGATGACAACTGTTTAGAGACCCCACTGCTTCTTTGTGTAAGCCATTATTCAACCAATGTCACTTTTTTCATTTGAAATGCTTTGCTCCAGTAAAAATTATATTCAAATTAAATTATAGAAATGGAACCATGCACATATTATAAAAACATAACAATTGGTGTAGCGTAAATGCAAATTTTTCAAAAGCAAGACAAAAAAGCTTCATTGAACTGTACTAGTTCGATCATGCAAAAACTATCAGCAGTACCATCTCATTGGACGTTGTTGGCAATAAACCAAGTTACGATACATTAACGATTATAGCATTACAACGAAGTAAAGCATGGAACACTAAATATTATCAAAGCACTTTTTTACTTATATCACAATTATTGCACGACATTTCAGAGTGGTCGACTCGAAATAAAGAGGCATAATGATTGAATGACAATGTAGGCCTTGGACCATATCCCAACTGACAAAAATAACCATAGTAACGGCAATCGTCCCAACGATTTGCAGCAATGGATTTGAATTGTTTAGGCTCAACTAGCTCCTGGTGCTACTTACGAAACAACCAATGATACTTTGACACTGCAATTCTAGTAGCCTAATTAGAATTAAGGGAAAAGTGCTATCTAAATGATTACCTATATAGTTTGTACACACAAAAGGGAGCTGCTATCGCCGCAAGTTGTTAAAAGACATTGAAAAAGAGCTACCGTTCGCTGAGCCAACTTAGTGAAGTTTAGAGGAGGAATTGTACGATCGAGACGAGCATCAATGGGTATCCAAACAAGATGACACTGCAACAGCTTTTACAAACCTAGGACGGCGTTGGGTACAAAATCTTTACAATGGTCAAGATACATACCACGCTAAAGTAGCTTCATCGTCTAAAAGTAATTGCCTTGTAATAAGAAGGATTAAAAAATACGTGCCATTACAGTTAATATACTACAATGAAGGCAAGCGAAAACATGAGTAACGGCAGTTCTCTAGGAAAGAGCATCAAATAAGAGTCTGAGAGGTATCACTAATCCACTAATGCATAGTGCAACTATGGTACCACCGGGTTGAATTGGGTTGGAAAAATAAAGCTGACTTAAAAAGAAAGAGCAGTAAGCACCTACGACAAAGTAGAAACAGGCACACTTAGTACAGTAATAATGATTTTTACGACGTCATCAGATTGATGCATTTAAAAGATTGGTAAGAGACTAAGAGGTTTACAAAGATGTTAAGTTTCTTAGGTTTTCTTAGGTTTTCTTAGGTTTTCTTAGGTTTATTTAGGGTTTATTAGGGTTTATTTAGGGTTTATTAGGGTTTATTAGGGTTTATTAGGGTTTATTTAGGGTTTATTAGGGTTTATTAGGGTTTATTAGGGTTTATTAGGGTTTATTAGGGTTTATTAGGGTTTATTAGGGTTTATTAGGGTTTATTAGGGTTTATTTAGGGTTTATTAGGGTTTATTAGGGTTTATTAGGGTTTATTAGGGTTTATTTAGGGTTTATTAGGGTTTATTAGGGTTTATTAGGGTTTATTAGGGTTTATTAGGGTTTATTTAGGGTTTATTTAGGGTTTATTAGGGTTTATTTAGGGTTTATTAGGGTTTATTAGGGTTTATTAGGGTTTATTTAGGGTTTATTAGGGTTTATTAGGGTT